>DF240900.1:0-36858 GCA_000507305.1 Breviolum minutum Mf 1.05b.01 | reverse complement strand
AGCCGCAAGCAACGGCTTGACCATCAGTTCTGAGAAGCACTGTGTGGCTACCTCCTGCAGAAACCTGGCTGTACGAAATTCCTTCATCCAAGAGTGGGATGCCGCATCTTCCATCAGAATTCCAGCCGCAAGCAACAGCTTGACCATCGCTTCTGAGAAGCACTGTGTGCCACCCTCCTGCAGAAACCTGACTGTATGAAATTCGTTCGTCCAAGGGTGGTATGCTGCATTGTCTTGGGAATTATTGCCGCAAGCAACAGCTTCACCATCACTTCTGAGAAACACTGTGTGGCTACCTCCCGCAGAAACCTGGGTGTATGACAATCCTGCATCCAAGGGTGGAATGCTGCATTGTCCCCGAAAATTTTCGCCGCAAGCAACAGCTTGACCATCACTTCTGAGAAGCACTGTGTGCTTGAATCCTGCAGATTCCATTGTGTCCTGACTGACGAAGAGTGTCTTTGCACCTCTTGGCTTCGAACTCAATGTGCATATAACAAGTTCAGAAATTTTGCAACACAAGCGGAAGATAAGTACGACATGTTCGTGTTGGAATCATTTTGTGACAGCTCTACTCTCCCTAAGGTTGAATGCTTGGATGTCACTTGTTCCAATTCGTTGGCTGTGCAACAACATAATAGGCTTCTTGTCCTTCGTTGCTACGGCTGGTTTTTGGACATACTGAGCCGGTCAATCTTCGTGAGTTGAATGTGAAGCCTGAATAAAAATCAATAACTCCTAGGTCAAAATTGGGATAAGGGGAGGGTCTCCCACTTGAGACTGGCAATTCAACCAATTCATCAGTTTTCTGCTCAAGGTTACCCCGGTTTTCACCCCTGCAATTTTTCAGCAAATTGTCCGGTCATGCGGGAAGGTCAGAATTTTACGGGTTTTTCTATTGGGGTTGGAGATTTTAGATCACCAACTTTGAAAACAACCAGCTTCTTGGTCATCAAGTGGCTTCTTCCTAAAGAATTCATTTGATCTTCAAGCGATGAGGAAATGCTGTTGAGGAAAAAAATCAGCCAACCACCTGGGATGTACAAAACCGTGAAAATCAACAGTGCCTAAACTACCCTTTGACTAATGCCAGATTTCATCAATAGCTCTAGCTTTTGCGCCAGGTTGTCAACGTTTCAAAAATCAACTTCGGCATATGAAGCGCATCATCCACTTTTGGAGGGGTGCCGTACCACCGATCAGTCATCGTTGTGAATCGTTGTGGAAAGATTCCCTCACTCAACCACCAATTGGTTTACAATACAAGAAAAGGTCGGCGGCTACTCCTTATAAACAAAGGCCGCGATATTATAACCAATTGGTACTTTCAACCCACTTGAAAATATTCGACTAACTGGGTCATTTCCCCAATTTCCGGGGTAGAATTACAACAAGGCCTTTGAATCCGTCACCGAGCTCAATAATGAATAATAATGCATAGTTTGCAAATACACATAATCTTATCTTACTTACATCTTTACAGATATTGTCCTACATCATGCTCCACCAAAGAAACAATGCCTCTCAAAATTAAGGACCCAAAGAATTCCATGACAGAAATGTTGGAAATGGTCTGCTCCCAAGGGAAAACTAGTGGCTGACATACTTTACTCATATTGTTTGACTTTACTAGGGGATAACATGGACATGCAAATTGTCATACCTGGGGCTGCTTTTAAAAAAAACGCCATTTTTAGGGCCCATGGTATATGAAAACTTTCCTAAACCTATGGGATGACATGAGGATGGAATTCCAACACTATACATTCCCAACACATTCATTTTCGAACTTGTTTCGCCCATCCGAAGCCACAGTAGTGCCATTCTGGCTCACGCTGAAATCACATCAGAAAGTGTTGCGAATGGATTTGCTTTGCAGATTGTAGAAAGCAAGCGTGCATCAGGCAAAACCATTCGAAGATTCCCCGCGTTTGTGTTCAGTTCACGGGCCACACGGCTGCAAACATCCACTGTTCTGTCAGATTTTTGGGCCTTCAATCGTAGTACCTCCAGCCCATCCAATCCAACACAAGTCAGTATAACACCTGCATCACCCTCAAGGAGAAAATCCACTTGCACCACACGGTCTTTCCCCAGCATGGCAAAGCTTGTGGAATCACAAATGTAGCGATAGCCCGGAGATGCGAAGCCAAACGGCAACCATTCGCGCCAAGACCTCAATGATGGAATGCTGCGTTGCCCATTGTAATTTGAGCCGCAGGCAACAGCTTGACCATCACTTCTGAGAAACACTGTGTGCCACCCTCCTGCAGAAACCTGGCTGTATGAGAGTCCTCCATTCAGGGGTGGAATTTTGCGGGAATTGTTGCCGCAAACAACAGCTCGACCATCATTTCTCAGAAGCACTGTGTGGTACTGTCCTGCAGAAACCTGACTGTATGACATTCCTTCATCCAAGGGTGGTATGCTGCATTGCCCTCTGTCATTTGAGCCGCAAGCAACAGCTTGACCATCACTTCTGAGAAGCACTGTGTGGACACCTCCTGCAGAAACCTGACTGTATGAAATTCCTTCATCCAAGGGTGGTATGCTGCATTGTTCAAAGGAATTATCACCGCAATCAACAGCTTGACCATCACTTTTGAGAAGCACTGTGTGACGAGCTCCTGCAGAAACCTGTGTGTATGAAATTCCTTCATCCAAGGGTGGTATGCTGCATTGTCCCCTGTCATTTGAGCCGCAAGCAACAGCTTGACCATCACTTCTGAGAAACACTGTGTGGCTACCTCCCGCAGAAACCTGGCTGTATGAAAGTCCTTCATCCAAGGGTGGAATGTTGCACTGCCCATCACAATTTTCGCCGCGAGCAACAGCTTGACCGTCACTTCTGAGAAGCACTGTGTGCTTCAATCCTGCAGATTCCATTGTGTCCTGACTGACGAAGAGTGTCTTTGCACCTCTTGGCTTCGAACTCAATGTGCATATAACAAGTTCAGAAATTTTGCAACACAAGCGGAAGATAAGTACGACATGTTCGTGTTGGAATCATTTTGTGACAGCTCTACTCTCCCTAAGGTTGAATGCTTGGATGTCACTTGTTCCAACTCGCTGATTGTGCCACAGCATAATAGCCTGCTTGTCCTTCATTGCTACGGCTGGTTTTTGGACCTCCATGAGCCGCTGAGCCCGTCAATCTTCGTGAGTTGAATGCGAAGCCTGAATAAAAATCAATAACTCCTAGGTCAAAATTGGGATAAGGGGAGGGTCTCCCACTTTAGACTGGCAATTCAACCAATTCATCAGTTTTCTGCTCAAGGTTACCCCGGTTTTCACCCCTGCAATTTTCCAGCAAATTGTCCGGTCATGCGGAAAGGTCAGCAGTTTTATGGGTTTTTATATTGGAGTTGGAGATTTTGGATTGCGCCCTTCACCAACTTTGAAGACAACCAGTGCCTTGGTAATCAAGTGGCTTCTTACTAAAGATCCATTTGATCTTCAAGCGATGAGGGGATGCTGTTGAGGAAAAAAATCAGCCAACCACCTGGGATGTACAAAACCGTGAAAATCAATAGTGCCTAAACTACCTCTTTGACTAATGCCAGATTTCATCAATAGCTCTAGCTTTTGTGCCAGGTTGTCAACTTCTCAAAAATAAACTTCGGAACATAAAGGGCATCATCCACTTTTGGAGGGGGGGGCGTACCACCGATCGGTCGTCGTTGTGGAAAGATTCCCTCACTCAACCACCATTTGGTTTACAATACAAGAAAAAGTGGGCAGCTACTCCTTATAAACAAAGGCCGCTATATCATAACCAATTGTTGCTTTCAACCCACTTGAAAATATTCGATTAACTGGGTCATGTCCTCAATTTCCAGGGTAGAATTACAACAAAGTCTTTGAAACCGTCACCGAGCTCAATAATGAATAATAATGCATAGTTTGCAAATACACATAATCTTATCTTACTTACATCTTTACAGATATTGTCCTACATCATGCTCCACCAAAGAAACAATGCCTCTCAAAATTAAGGACCCAAAGAATTCCATGACAGAAATGGTGGAAATGGTCTGTTCCTAAGAGAAAACTAAGGGCTGACATACTCATATTGTTTGACTTTACTAGGGGATAACATGGACATGCAAATTGTCATACCTGAGGCTGTTTTTTTAAAAACCGCCATTTTGAGGGCCCATGGTATATGAAAACTTTCCTAAACCTATGAGATGACATGAGGATGGAATTCCAACACTATACATTCCCAACACAATCGTCCTTGCACTTCTTTCGGCCATCCGAAGCCACAGTAGTGCCATTCTGGCTCACGCTGAAATCACATCAGAAAGTGTTGTGAATGGATTTGCTTTGCAGATTGTAGAAAGCAAGCGTGCATCAGGCAAAACCATTTGAAGATTCCCCGCATTTGTGTTCAGTTCACGGGCCACACGGCTGCAAACATCCACTGTTCTGTCAGAGGTTTGTGCTTTCAATCGTAGCATCTCCAGCCCATCCAATCCAACACAAGTCAGTATAACACCTGCATCACCCTCAAGGAGAAAATCCACTTGCACCACACGGTCTTTCCCCAGCATGGCAAAGCTTGTGGAATCACAAATATAGCGATAGCCCGGAGATGCGAAGCCAAATGGCAACCAGTCACGCCAAGACCTCAATGATGGAATGCTGCGTTGCCCATCGTAATTTGTGCCGCAGGCAACAGCTTGACCATCACTTCTGAGAAGAACTGTGTGGTGCCATCCTGCAGACACCTGGCTGTATGAGATTCCTTTATCCAAGCGTGGTACGTTGCATTGTCCATCAGAATTGAAGCCGCAAACAACAGCTTGACCATCACTTCTGAGAAGCACTGTGTGGTACTGTCCTGCAGAAACCTGGGTGTATGACAATCCTTCATCCAAGGGTGGTATACGGCATCTTCCATCGGAAGTTTCTCCGCAAGCAACAGCTTGACCATCATTTCTGAGAAGCACTGTGTGGCAAACTCCTGCAGAAACCTGACTGTATGAAAGTCCTTCCTCCAAGGGTGGAATCCTGCATCGTTCACCGTCATGTTTGCCGCAAGCAACAGCTTGACCATCACTTCTGAGAAGCACTGTGTAGCAACCTCCTGCAGAAACCTGTGTGTATGAAATTCCTTCATCCAAGGGTGGTATGCTGCATTGTTCATAGGAATTAGAGCCGCAAGCAACAGCTTGACCATCACTTCTGAGAAGCACTGTGTGACTAGCTCCTGCAGAAACCTGGATGTAGGAAAGTCCTTTATTCAAGGGTGGTATGCTGCATTGTTCATAGGAATTATTGCCGCAAGCAACAGCTTGACCATCACTTCTGAGAAGCACTGTGTGCCCCAATCCTGCAGATTCCATTGTGTCCTGACTGACACAGGGGGTCCTTGCACCTCTTGGCTTCGAACGCAATGTGCATATAACAAGTTCATCAAAATTGCAACACAAGCGGAAGATAAGTACGACATGTTCTTGTTGGAAACATTTTGTGACAGCTCTACTCTCCCTCCTGTTTCCTTTCAAATTCAAAAAATACTGCCTAAGGTTGAATGCTTGGCGCTTGTTCCAATTCGTTGGCTGTGCCACAACATAATAGCCTGCTTGTCCTTCATTGCTACGGCTGGCTTTTGGACCTCCATGAGCCGCTGAGCCCGTCAATCTTGGGGATTTGAACGGGAAGCCTGAATAAACATGAATAAAAATCAATAACTCCTAGGTCAAAATTGGGATAAGGGGAGGGTCTCCCACTTTAGACTGGCAACTCAACCAATTCATCAGTTTTCTGCTCAAGGTTACCCCGGTTTTCACCCCTGCAATTTTTCAGCAAATTGTCCGGTCGCGGGGAGGTCAGAATTGTATGGGTTTTTATATTGGAGATTTTGGATTGCGCCCTTCACCAACTTTGAAAACAACCAGCGCCTTGGTAATCAAGTCGTTTCTTACTAAAGAATCCATTTGATGTTCAAGCGATGAGGGGATGCTGCTGAGGAAAAAAAATCAGCCAACCAGAACCACCTGGGATGTGCAAAACCGTGAAAATCAATAGTGCCTAAACTACCCTTTGACTAATGCCAGATTTCATCAATAGCCCTAGCTCTTGTGCCAGGTTGTCAACTTTTCAAAAATCAACTTCGGAACATAAAGGGCATCATCCACTTTTGGAGGGGGGGCGTACCACTGATCGCTCGTCGTTGTGGAAAGATTCCCTCACTCAACCACCATTTGGTTTACAGCACTAGAAAAGGTCGGCGGCTACTCCTTATAAACAAAGGCCGCGAGATTATAACCAGTTGGTGCTTTCAACCCACTTGAAAATATTCAACTAACTGGGTCATGTCCTCAATTTCTAGGGTAGAATTACAACAAAGCCTTTGAAACCGTCACCGAGCTCAATAATGAATAATAATGCATAGTTTGCAAATACACATAATCTTATCTTACTTACATCTTTACAGATATTGTCCTACATCATGCTCCACCAAAGAAACAATGCCTCTCAAAATTAAGGACCCAAAGAATTCCATGACAGAAATGGTGGAAATGGTCTGTTCCTAAGAGAAAACTAAGGGCTGACATACTCATATTGTCTGAGTTTACCAGGGGATAACATGGACATGCAAATTGTCATACCTGGGGCTGCTTTTTAAAAAACCGCCATTTTGAGGGCCCATGGTCTATGAAAACTTTCCCAAACCTATGGGATGACACGAGGATGGAATTCCAACACATTCCCAACACATTCATTTTCGAACTTGTTTCGCCCATCCGAAGCCACAGTATGCTTGCCATTTTGGCTCACACTGAAATCACATCAGAAAGTGTTGCGAATGGATTTGTTTTGCAAATTTTACCAAGCAAGCGTGCATTAGGCAAAACCATTCGAAGATTCCCAGCGTCTGTGTTCAGTTCACGGGCCACACGGCTGCAAACATCCACTGTTCTGTCAGATTTTTGGGCCTTCAATCGTAGTACCTCCAGCCCATCCAATCCAACACAAGTCAGTATAACACCTGCATCACCCTCAAGGAGAAAATCCACTTGCACCACACGGTCTTTCCCCATCATGGCATATGTGGAATCACAAATGTAACGATAGCCCGAAGATGCGAAGCCAAACGGCAACAAATCGCGCCAAGACCTCAATGATGGAATGCTGCATCTTCCATCGGAATTTACTCCGCAAGCAACAGCTTCGCCATCACTTCTGAGAAACACTGTGTGCCACCCTCCTGCAGAAACCTGGCTGTATGACAGTCCTTCGTCCAAGGGTGGAATGCTGCATTGTCCAACGAAATTAACGCCGCAAGCAACAGCTTGACCATCAGTTCTGAGAAGCACTGTGTGTTCACCTCCTGTAGAAACCTGGCTGTATGAAAGTCCTTCATCCAAGGATGGAATGCCGCATTGTCCAAAAGAATTATTGCCGCAAGCAACAGCTTGACCATCACTTCTGAGAAGAACAGTATGCCTATTTCCTGCAGAAACCTGGCTGTATGAGATTCCTTCATCCAAGGGTGGTATGTTGCATTGTCCAACGCAATTATCGCCGCAAGCAACAGCTTGACCATCACTTCTGNTGCATCTTCCATCGGAATTTACTCCGCAAGCAACAGCTTCACCATCACTTCTGAGAAACACTGTGTGACCACCTCCTGCAGAAACCTGGCTGTAAGAAAGTCCTTTATTCAAGGGGGGAATGCTGCATCGTCCATCGGGCTTTTGGCCGCAAGCAACAGCTTGACCATCACTTCTGAGAAGCACTGTGTGCTCCAATCCTGCAGATTCCATTGTGTCCTGACTGGCGAAGAGTGTCTTTGCACCTCTTGGCTTCGAACTCAATGTGCATATAACAAGTTCATAAAATTTGCAACACGAGCGGAAGATAAGTACGACATGTTCGTGTTGGGATCACTTTGTGACAGCTCTGATCTCCTTCCTGTTTCCTTTCATCTTCAAAAAATACTGCCTAAGGTTGAATGCTTGGATGTCACTTGTTCCAATCCGTTGATTGTGCCACAACATAATAGGCTGCTTGTCCTTCATTGCTGCGGCTGGTTTTTGGACCTCCATGAGCCCGTCAATCTTCGTGAGTTGAATGTGAACCCTGAATAAAGCTCAATAACTCCTAGGTCAAAATTGGGATAAGGGGAGGGTCTCCCACTGTAGACTGGCAATTCAACCAATTCATCAGTTTTCTGCTCAAGGTTACCCATTTAAAACCCCTGCAACTTTCCACCAAAGAACTGACCGGTTTCCTCTCGGAAGGTCAGCAGTTTATGGGTTTTTCTATTGGGGTTGGAGATTGAAAAGATGCCCCCTGCACCAACTTTGAAAACAACCAGCGCCTTGGTAATCAAGTCGTTTCTTACTAAAGAATCCATTTGATGTTCAAGCGATGAGGGGATGCTGTTGAGGAAAAAAAATCAGCCAACCAGAACCACCTGGGATGTGCAAAACTATGAACATCAATAGTGCATAAACTACCCTTTGACTAATGCCAGATTTCATCAATAACTCTGGCTTTTGTGCCAGTTTGTCAACTTTTCAAAAATCAACTTCGTCATATGAAGGGTGCCGTACCACCGAAAACCGTCATCGTTACGAATCGTTGTGGAAAGATTGCCTCACTCAACCACCATTTGGTTTACAGTACTAGAAAAGGTCGGCGGCTACTCCTTATAAACAAAGGCCGCGAAATTATAACCAATTGGTGCTTTCAACCCACTTGAAAAATAATCGACTAACTGGGTCATTCCATGTCATTCCCCAATTTCCAGAAAAATATTGCAACAAAGGTTTTGAATCCGTCACCTAACTCAATGATGAAAAGTGCATGACGTGTATATACGCATAATCAGTAAATCTTATGCTTTCATATGTGTTCTGTATCATGCTCCACCAAAGGCTCAATGAGTCTCAAAATTAAGGACCCAAAGAATTCCATGACAGAAATGTTGGAAATTAGTCTGTTCCAAGGGAATTTTTGACGGTTTGAGTCCCCAATTGTGTAATATACTCACATTATTATTTGAGTAAACTAGGCGGTAGCATGGACATGCAACATTGGCATACCTGGGATGCTCTTGCAACCCAAGTAAAACTAGTTAGTGGTTTGACCCAATTGAAAAATATGCTCGTCAATTTGGATCATTTCCCCAAATAGGGATTAAAATAAAGCATATTTGAAACCATCACCTAGATGACTTCTCCCCCCCCCAAAAAAAAATGGACCCAAGCTGAAGGGTTCAAAAAACTCGCTCCAATGACAGGGAATCCGGTGATAGTAAATGACATGGAAGCATCCAGAGAATTTCCCCAAAAATGTGTGAAATTGTATGAAACACCCTGTCAAAAGGGGATTCAAAAGGTTACACCGTTACACCACTACGAATTTTGAAATTCTTCTTCTTGCTCCGTCTTGAAGACATTCAGAAAATCCTGCGGAAAAAAAAAAACTCGTTGTGATTGGCAAAAAAGTTCATCCCATCATGTACCACGAGTAGTTGTATTGATCCCTTCCGTGATGAGCCTGCTCCACGGCACGTAGAACCGAACTTGCACGTCTCAGGTCTTCCTTGACAAAAGCGGATTATAATTAATGCCAAAACGAGTCGAAACGCGGCCTTGCTGCTGCCACACACACACATGTTCATAATGTGATTTAAAACTTACAAGCATACTGTAACGCTACGATAACTTTAAAACAGACGACCATAAACAAGTACAACATACTACTAGACAACAATAAGTTCAATTCATTTCAGTTTCAAAACCTGACATACCCATAGGATCCATGGGAGGAACGGTATATTTGCCTACATTTACCTAAAAAAAGCAACCAGTCATGTAGGTAAATATACCAGTCCCATGGATCCCATGGAATACTAACTTATTCAAATATTCAAACTTCACCAACAAGACGTTGAGTCTGTAAGCTTTTGTCCAATGACTCCGGTGACTCCTAGTAGGGCCCCGGGGTGAGGTTGGTGTAGTTGGTTCCAGCCTCTCTGTAAAACAGTTGTCAAAAGGGATACCAATTCGGGAAAGTGATCAAAATTACTAGTGGTTGAACCAACCCATCTGAAAAATATGAGCCAAATTAGATCATTTTTGCAAGGTTCGGGGTGAAAGTAAACAAATATTTGAAACCACCACCCAGAATAACAATAGTCAACACCACCATCTATCTGACCAGCAGTACATGACTATAATATGACTGACTCCCAACAACCACAATGACAACAGCCACAACAACAACCACGGAACTCTTCCCATCTCTTTCCCTTCAGTAAGCAAACAATAAGTCCCCGTACCCGCAGCCATGCTGTGATACCTTATTACATCAGTTCCATACCGGCAAAGAGTGTACAATTTCAAGAGCCCAGCAGCGAAATTTGTTGGGAAAAAGGGGACCAAAATGGTCAAAGACCTTACGTGATTGGATACAATAACAGAAAATGCGGCAAAAATAATACACTGCTCAACTCCACCCACAAAATGCAAAACAAATCGAGTTCGTACAATTTTGGTGGAATGAATGGTCACTAAGATAAAATCACACCAATTCTTACCAATCCTGATAATGTTTCAACGCCCGTGTTCTCCAAATGTGCCTGGGGAGAACCCGTTATTGAACGAAAAAAACATGGAGGTCTTATTGATCAAAAACCGTTTGAACAACTGGATATTGTTGATATTCTAATATCAAGCTTTACACAGAATCTAAAGTATGAACGCGTCAATAGGACTGATACTGGACATAGTCTTCAATTAAACAGAAAATATTACTGAGAATGAGAATGACAAAATATGTTTGCATCAGAGGTGCTACCCTTTTCAGTCCTTTTTTGTGCTTAGTAGTTCCGGTGTATTGAGGGTATAGTATAGATATGTACAACTCTGGAATAGCCTCTCACACTTCCACATCTGACCTTGGCTTCCCAAACGGCCACGACGTGCCTCAAAAGCATTGAAGAGCTCCACCTTCCACCGTTGGAGCTGTCAGAAATCGTCAGGGGAAGAAGTAACGAAGTAATGATCCAATTCGATCCCCTTAACATTCTTGGAATCTATGGATACCCTCGCCCGCTACTACCGGATTAGTAGTCGTAGACGTAGTCGTCGCCCTCGTAGAACGATAGAACGAGTAGCACTAGTAACACTTGTAATACTAGTTCTTCTAGTTTGTACTTCGTTTGATGGTTCAGAAATCCCAAACAACCACCACCTGAGATGTATAAAACCCTTCCTAAATAATGGGATATAACCTTCCTAAATAATGGGATAGACTACCGTTCCCTCCACTGGTTTAAAAACGCCCGGATTTCTCAACCATCAACCAGTACCACAGCGACTGCACCTCACCAACTCCAAGGCTGCCAATCTCGCCTGGCACGACGCACTCCGGGAATCCCAACCGACCTAAAACCTTCGTTTCTGCCCCTGGCATTCCTGGCATTCCTGGGGTCCCGGGTGTAGGAGGTGTCCAAAAAAACCATGATGAAATTTTCCATCCTAGAGAATGACAACATGGAACCCCAAAAAGTTATTGTCTGTGTGGTGGATGGAATATCCTTTTTTTCGGTGATTTTTTTCTTTGTTTTTTTTTGGCCATGAACATTTTCAGGAGTGCATTTCTTGCTGGATTTCTGATGAGAAATTCCCAAACAAATCCACAAACACCATTCGAATGGATTAACTTTGGTCACCTTTTCAGGTATCCAAAACATAAGGTGTTTTGGTAAAGATTGCGGGATTTACCATCCCTGACCGTAACAGCAAAAGCACCTGAAAATGGATGGTTGGAATACGATTTTCCTTTTGGGACGGCCTATTTTCAGGGGCTGGGCTATGTTAGTTTCAGGGAGTGTGGTGTGATGTTTTTTCCATTCCAGGCATTCTCCTGGTGGAAGGATTTGCGAAAGATTCGTCAGTCAATGAGAAAAAAACCATTCACCATCATTAGCAATGAGTAGTGCATGGATCATCTATTTTGGTTCCTGCCCCAACACTGTCAAATGTGGATAATGAACTTCAACAAAGTGGTCCCCCAGTAGTAAAAACTTGTAAAATCGTGACGATTCTTTTCCCACCGTGACCGAGACTTGAACGGCATGCCCCAACTTCTAATGGGAAATCAAGATTTCACTTCCATCCACCTCACCAAAAGACTTTCCTTCAGTTTTTCCGAGCGATTTCCCCCAAAAAACCTGACGATGTCGAGGTGTCCTGGGGATGTTTTTTTCGGAAGCATCGGAGCCACAGATGTTTTTTGCGGCAACAACTCAAGCTGCTTGACTCAAGTGGGGTGTATCAGTGTATCAGGTGTATCAGGGGCCAGGCACTCAGAACTGCAATTTTGATGGGTTTAATAAGGCCTTATTAAGGGAAAGCAGCGGTTAATAAGCCCTGAATGAAGCCTTATTTCCGGGGGTACGTTGGCGGGGGAGGGGGGGTAGGTTGACCAGCCATAATTTCAACCGTTGAGGGATTTCGATTTCAATCCAAGTGTGTTGTTCTTACAATCTCTTTGACGAGTAATTTCTCATCAAAGCAAGGCAGACACATCAACGGTGTAAGAAACACCCCTTCATAGCAACCTTATACTGTTACTATCACCTGTGTTTCAAACAAAAAAACCAGTGGGTGAAACTCACAGACCTTCCTGATGAATGGAATGGGATCTTATGTCAGGGTGATCTCCACAGCAACCAGCTACCGATACCTATCAAACTCGGCCGTACCTTGGAAGATTCGAGTGTTTTTGTTGTTGCTCCACCTTTGGAAACAAAAATTAATATTCACCAGCGGAGAACCACCAGAGTTTTGAGAAGAAGTTTTGGAGATGGAAAATTCCACCACTACCCTGTGATTTTGAGGATTCTGGGGTTCTGAACAGCTCCTCAAGTTGAAAATACATCATCCCTGGCGACCCTTCTCAACTTTTGGGTATAGGTTGCATCTCTAAAAGCCCCCAACGAAACACACCTGAAATTGAAGCGAACTTCGGGCCATAATAAGGAATTACCGTTCAGGCGTGCCAAGTATACATATGTAATCTTCCAATGATCTTTCTGGTTTGTGGAGTGGGCACACTGGCGTTTTGAAGATATAGATGTTCACAAAAATGGACCAACGAGCTTTGATCACCAAACATTTCAGGTACATAAGCTTTATGCAAGGCTTTATGTAAGGGAAAACCCAGCCCCAAAATGGCCGAAAATAAGGTTCAATATATACCTCATTTTTAGGTACCTGAAACTTTTGGTGAATTGACCTCACTTTTTTTCAGCTCAGCTTGTCTCCTCTAACCATCTGTGGTTGATGTTTAAGAAGGCCTTCCAGGGTCAGCATCGCAAAATGATTCCACTCACCTCCTGTGTGTTTTAGAAGGGATCTGTCCTCAATTGGGGGAGAAAAAAAGGAAGACGCTAATTGGAAGTTATGTGTATATATACATATTTGAATATAAAATATGTACCGTAGATATTTTACTATTAGGTGTTTCCAAAAATAGTGGATACCCCAAAATGGATGGTTTATAATGGAAAACCCTATTAAAATGGATGGATTTGGGGGGAAAACCCACTATTTTCGGAAACATCTATTGTGGTTATATTTCTATTCTCTTCATAGCATAATCCTTGGATACCTTTTTTTCATCAAAGATCACTGGGCCCCACCTGTGCTGACAGAAACCGTGCCACTGCATTCTCATCAAGCTCCGGCACCTTGAAAAGATAGCATTTTTTGTTTTTTTTCGGAGCATCCATCGTTTTTTGGCTAGTCAAACTACACACACCCCCAAAGATTCATAAGGGTTTAATGGCCTGTCATGTTAAGGGCAAACAAAGATGGTTAATAATCAAGTTTCTCAAACGCTTGTTGTTGGTAGGGCTAGTTTTTTGGGGGGTGGTGTTAGCTAGGATTGCCTTGACATCCATCGAAAACTGCCTGTTTTGGGGATGGTTTTCAGGAAATGCATCAACTTTCATCATACTTTGGGTGTTTTGTCCCATCCAGGATTCCAGTGACCCACCAGGATGATATGTTCAACATCTTTAGGATCGGGGATTTCAACCTACAGTAAACCTTCATTTGCCACGAGCCAGCATCCTGGCCATACCAACTCATAGCAGGTGAACTCACATCATCCAGGAATGAACCCAATGTTAACTGAAGAATCTTGTTAACCAATTTCTCCAAGGTACTTGAACCAAACATGTCCAAACTCCAAGAAAATTACAACACACCCGTAGAGCACACCCTAGGCAATGCCCCCAGCCCGCTATGAAAGGAATCCCTTTATAGCCTGTTGGTAAAGGTTTAGGGGTGTGTTCCAAAGGTGTGTTAAAACAACCTTAGACAAAGGCAACTCAAGAAACTCAACGCAGGAATAGGAAATCTTCCTTTTATGTGTCTCAAAATTAAGGATCCAAAAAATTCCATGACAGAAATGTTGGCAATGGCCTGTTCCCAAGGAAAACTGATGGCTTGACAGTCCCCAATTGTGGGACATGCTCGCATTATCATTTGAGTAAACTAATTGGTAACGGTAGCATGGACATGCAACATTGTCATACTTGGGGGCTGCTTTTCGAAAACCATCATTTTGAGGGACCATGGTACATTTCCCAGGTTGGCACATTCTGAACCGGTACGCCCAAGTAGTGATGATGTGATGTGAGGATAGCCACCAGTGTTCTACCACATGGCATGTTCATGCAAACTTTCCTAAACCTGTGGGATGACATGGGCATGGAATTCCATCCCATACCCAACGCATTCGTTTTCACACTCGTTTCGCCTCTCCGACACCACAGTATGCTTGCCATTTTGGCTCACACTGAAATCACATCAGAGAGTGTTGCGAACGGATTTGCTTTGCAGATTTTGCCAAGCAAGCGTGCATCGGGCAAAACCATTCGAAGATTCCCGGCGTCTGTGTTCAGTTCACGAGCCACACGGCTGCAAACATCCACAGTTCTGTCAGATTTTTGGGCCTTCAATCGTAGTACCTCCAGCCCATCCAATCCAACACAAGTCAGTATAACACCTGCATCACCCTCAAGGAGAAAATCCACTTGCACCACACGGTCCTTCCCCAGCATGGCAAATGTGGAATCACAAATATAGCGATAGCCCGGAGATGCGAAGCCAAACGGCAACAAATCGCGCCAAGACCTCAATGATGGAATGATGCATCTTCCATCGGAATTTACTCCCCAAGCAACAGCTTTGCCATCACTTCTGAGAAACACTGTGTGCCACCCTCCTGCAGAAACCTGGCTGTACGAAAGTCCTTCATCCAAGGGTGGAATGGTGCGTTGCGCAACAAAATTATTGCCGCAAGCAACAGCTTGACCATCAGTTCTGAGAAGCACTGTGTGCTCACCTCCTGCAGAAACCTGGCTGTATGAAAGTCCTTCATCCAAGGATGGAATGCCGCATTGTCCAAAAGAGTTATCGCCGCAAGCAACAGCTTGACCATCACTTCTGAGAAGGACTGTGTGACTTTGCCCCNTGCATCTTCCATCGGAATTTACTCCGCAAGCAACAGCTTCACCATCACTTCTGAGAAACACTGTGTGGCCACCTCCTGCAGAAACCTGGCTGTAAGAAAGTCCTTTATTCAAGGGTGGTATGCTGCATCGTCCATCGGGATTTTGGCCGCAAGCAACAGCTTGACCATCACTTCTGAGAAGCACTGTGTGCTCCAATCCTGCAGATTCCATTGTGTCCTGACTAGCGAAGAGTGTCTTTGCACCTCTTGGCTTCGAACTCAATGTGCATATAACAAGTTCATCAAATTCGCAACACAAGCGGAAGATAAGTACGACATGTTCGTGTTGGAATCATTTTGTGACAGCTCTACTCTCCCTCCTGTTTCCTTTCAAATTCAAAAAATACTGCCTAAGGTTGAATGCTTGGATGTCACTTGTTCCAATTCGTTGGCTTTGCAACAACATAATAGGCTGCTTGTCCTTCATTGCTACTGCTGGTTTTTGGACCTCATGAGCCCGTCAATCTTCGTGACTTGAATGTGAACCCTGAATAAAGCTTAATAACTTCTAGGTCAAAATTGCGAGAAGGGGAGGGCCTCCCACTTTAGACTGGCATCTCAATCAATTCAGCAGTTTTCTGTTCAATGTTACCCCGGTTGAAAACCCCTGCAATTTTCCACCAAAGAACTGACCGGTTTCCTCTGGGAAAGACAGCAGTTTATGGGCTTTTCTATTGGGGTTGGAGATTTTAGATGCCCTCAGCACCAACTTTGAAAACAACCAGCGCCTTGGTAATCAAGTGGCTTCTGACTAAAGAATCCCTTTGATCTTCGAGCAATGAAGGGATGCTGTTGATGGAAGAAATTCAGCCAACCACCTGGGATGTACAAAACCATGAAAATCAATAGTCGTAAACTACCCTTTGACTACTGCCAGATTTCATCAATAGCTCTAGCTTTTGTGCCAGGTTGTCAACTTTTCAAAACTCAACTTCGGCATATGAAGGGCGTCATCCACTTTTGGAGGGAAGCCGTACCACCGATCAGTCGCCCTTCTGGAAAAATTCCCTCACTCAACCACCATTTGGCTGACAGTACAAGAGAAGGTCGGCGAATGCTCTTTACGCGTTTTTTTTTCTCCATTGCAACGGAAGACCTTTTTTGGGGGAACCAACCAAAACAAAAAGATCAAAAAGATGCAAAGATAATGTTGACGGAAGGCATCCTGCACCACCTGGGATGTATAGAACCCGTCGTAAATAATGGGATAAACTACCAACCTCAACTGGTTAGCCTGTTTTCTTCCATCAACAGTACCAGAGCCCGTGAGAGAATTGCATTGAACAACATGGAAGACTTAGATTGATTTGCCTGCCTTCTTTTCTTAAAGCTACTACTGATGGCTGAAAAAACCTCCCAGGTGATATGATATAACCAAACGTTTGATCCATCCATACACCCCCGGAGAATTAGCATGGAACCCCAAGTCATGGGGTTTGGTTCAGATGATTTTTAGCTTCCAGCCGTTCATTTTCAAGGGGTCCGACCCCAACCCCAACCCCCCCTTGGACACCCCAACATTCTTGAAGATCAATGCAATATGTGCATGGATCCGACAAGCCGCCGGCAAAAAGTGATCTGGAGACCTCAAAGATCTACAAGGAAGTGTGCATCCTTGAAGGTGCTTTATTTTTTGGTGGCGGGGGAGAAGATAGATCCTATTACACCCTGGAACATTAACATTATGGAACCCATGGAGGTTTGGTTCAGATGATTTTCCGGCTTCCAAAAAAGGTTGAATTGTAGGTTCCAGCCGTTAATCTTCAGGGGTCCGACCCAGGATTCCAGTCACAAAATTGAAGGCTCACAGTGGATTCCTGACTACAAATTGGAATAATCCTGGTAGTCACTGGGATTCCTTACTAAATGATAAACTGATTGCTGTGGATGGTGGATATCTTTGCCACCCTGCAAAAATAGGTGCAAGTCCAAATGGATTGTCGGTTTTCATATGATTGTAAAGTATTGTAAGTAGCAAGTCGATAGAACATCCGCTACTCAATAGATACACCCCTGGAAATTAACGGCTGGAACCCAAAAAATGAAGGTTTGGAGAATGAACATTATTTTCCGGCGTTCAATTGGGTGAGTTTTAGGTGAACCAGCCGTTATTTTCAGGGGTGCATAATGTTAACCAGAGCAAACTCTATACCTATATATATATATACACATAAATTCCACTTACAAACCTGAAGTTTCGAACAACCCCTTATCTTGGCAATCAACCCCTCATCCCACTAAGAGGGAATCCCTAAAAATGTGTTTAAACAAATACCTACTGGGTTACCCTCTCTGAAACTAACAGCAAAAGCACCTGAACATTGATGGTTGGGAGACGATCCTTTCCTTTTTGGATGGTCTATTTTCAGGTGCGAGCTATTAGTTTGAAGGGATTGTTATGAGTTTTACCACCCTATCGCAGTGGAATCAATGAAAGGTGAGACAATTGTAACCTCGATTTACGACATGAAACACACCTGTCTTGCACAGGTCTTGCACGGGAGAAACAAAAAGGAAGCAAATTCTTACATGTTCACCAACCGCACCAGTCAAAGAAATCCTTAAACACATGTATACAGGAATATTTGCTGAAACTATAATTAGTTATATACTACGTATGTATATATACATATATATATATATGACTATATGTGTCCTTTGATATTTACCTAGAATAAAAACACAGTGTACATACGTATATAACACCTTTCTGTGTGAATGTTGTTGACCTTTTGGCCACATCCTCAATCCCCCCCCCCAAAAAAAAAAAAACAACTCTCTGCCGCTCCAATTTTTGTTGAATCTGTGCCTCTTGGAGATGTAGCGCAACCAATCTGTCAGCATCTCGAGCACCTGGCTGAGAAAACGATAAAATCTGGAAAAATCACGGAATAATTCCCCACTTTGAACCTACCACCACCAAAAACCCCTCCAAACTACTCATCCAATCCACCTCTCCCTGGAGTTGTGCTCGTATCTCACGATGAGCTGCCTGCAACTTGGGTTGCATTGACAATCTCCAGGCAACCAGCCGCTGGAACCTGAAAATCAACCTGAGTTTTCTAGGAAACTCATATAACTCATCTTTTAAAGCTTCATTTTTGGGTTCCGAATCTTGGTTTTCAGGGGTTTAGTTTACTCCTCTTAAAACTAACGGCTATTTTCTGAAAATTGATGGTTGGAAGATGAAAATTCCTTTCAACTTGTGGTCCCTTTTCAGGGGACATGATCAATTTCGGGAGGGTAGTGCTAGGCGGTGCAAGTCTGAACTCGTCTCGAAAAAAATGCTCCAATTGGATCATTTCCCCAATTTTTGGGGTGAAAAACAAGTTTGAAACCGCCACCTTGAATACCTCCCAATATTTTTTCAATGAATGTCATCGTCGCCATCAAGAGATGGTCATAACATAATATACCAAAACAAGAAATGAAAAATGAATCTTTCAAAGTGATGGCATCCAAGATGGTTGTCTTTCAGGATGCAAAAAAATCTTACCCTCTGGTAAACTAACATACCTGGCTGTAAAATCCCTATTTTCAATAGGAAATACATCTTCAGTTCGGGTCCATTTTGCAGTCAGCTATGTCGGCGTACTGGAGTGTAGGTGCTTGAGATTTCCCCTTGGCTGCCAAAAAATCCCCGCCTCCCAACAACCCGGATTAGTAGGCAGGTGATACTACTTGGAAGATCATCCCAGGACGGACGTAAGTGGTGATCGGATCACCTCCATTTAGAAGCGATTAAACGGCCATTTGGAAGGGGTCCCACAACCTGATCCTTAGGGGACTTACAATCGACCATGGTTATTAACCACGTTATCCGTCCGTCCTGGGAGCCCATCCTCCAAGGAATCCACCAACCTAACCAACCTTACCAAATCAACTGCTTGGTGGTTTTTCACCGCCCCATGTCGGAAAAATATGAGTCCAAGATTCAAGTTATATAGATCTTGTGGTCTGAACCTGTGGTAAATGTTGACTTTAAAAAATCTTGAGGGGCCACCTAAAAACCTAGCCGGACCTAGCCTAGTAAGTGTAGGAGGTAAATTGTGTTCCAACAAGTCTTGAAAAATCTTGAAAACCACCTAACACGTCTAAGCCTCCCCAACAAAACCCCCCAACCCCCCCCATGTTACATCTTTTTGTCGTCAAATGTTTGCTCGAATTTTCCGCTTCGTTGATGCGGCTCGGCCTCAAGTTCCAAAAGCAGCTCTTCCTCCTGCAGGGACGGGGGAAATGTTTGGTGGGGCCGTTTCTTTGGCGGTTTAAACGTTGAAACGTTTGAAAAACATCAAGACACTCTAAATTGTTTGTTTGTTTGATCAAGTGTTTTTTTGGGTGGGGCAAAATTAAACCACCGCCTAGAATAGGGTTAAACCAAAACAGGAAGGCTTTTTTTTAATGTCTCCTGTGTTGGTTCCAAAATGTGTTGGTTTTAAAGTTGGTGGTTACATGCCTTCGATAATCACTAGTAATGGTTCATCAACACCTACACTCCCCTAAAACTAACATGTCCCATGAAAAATAGTGGTTGGAAAATCGAATTGTCTTTTGGGATGGTCCCTTTTTTCGGTGACATGTTCATTTCCAGATGGATTGGTTTTTGTTGTCGGGTGAGAATTATTGGTTCATGGATGATTTGTGACCAAATTCATCACTACAAATGGTGACCCCCTTTAAATATAGCTTTTGAGGTGACCCCATTATGCCATTTTCTTGATGCCAACAGAATTCATGGGGATCTAATCATGGCTAGTCAATGGTCAACCTACGCCCCCCTCAGAGATAAGGCCGTATAAAGGGCGTGTTAACCATTGGTTTCCCTTAATAAGGTCTTATTAAACCCTTATTTCCGAGGGCAGGGGTAGGTTGGGGGGGGTAGGTTGACTAGCCATGATCTTAAGGACTCTCTTTCCTCTTTGAAACACCTTTCTTCCCCAAGCAAATAGGAGAAAAAACAATCACATGCTTGGGACCCCTTAGACCTTACGCCCCCGAAAATGAACGAATGTCACCAAAAAAGGGACTATTTCAAACAGAATTGTCATCTTCCCATCCATTTTTCAATTGATAGCCTTTAGATCATCAACTTGACCCTCCAAAGAAATTGAAAAAAATTGACCAATTCAGGCACCTCTGGTCCAGGCAAACTTCTCCTTGGATGTTTTTTTTGTAGTGGAAAACAAGAGTTACCCTCCAGGGGATTAACATATCCCACCTTGGGAAAAGGAAAATCATCTTCAAAATGCCATTTTGGGGGGATATGTTAGTTCCCTGGAGGGTAACACCTTGACACTGTTGATTTTGAAAGATATTGAAAGTCTAACATTCTGCACTCCAAAATTCCATTCGTTTTTTTTCTGGGCTCAAACTACGTGTGGCGTTTTGCGGGGGGTTCTTTAACAATTACCACCATTTGGGGTGACCAACAAAACAACCTCCTGAATTTGGTCTTCCCCAAAATCCCATCATTTTTATCAATGGCTGTCATCCGGCAGCCGGTAACTTCTACATCCCCATACCTTCAGTGTTCATAGCTGGTCAACCTAAGACCTACCGGTCACCCCTCACTTACCTCCCTGAGAAATAAGGGTTTAATAAGACCCTACTAGGGAAACCAATCTAAGCCCTTGTTTCAAGGCTTTTCCTGGTCCGGGGGTACGTTTTCGGGCGGGTAGGTTGACCAGGCATTACATGTGAAAAAATCTGAGAAAATAATATTCTAGTGAAGCCAGCCCAACTTGAAAAAATATGCTCCTAAAAAAGGGTTTGTTAATCTTCCCCAACGTTGCAGGGGTGAACATGAAAACATATCCTACTCGAAGGATATGAACAGATAGGTCAAACAAATTCAAGGAAAACAGTATGGACATAAGACTCGTGGGGTTACAGGCTAAACTGCAGAAACTAATTCACCAAGTTGAATTGATGATCACCAGCTGTTGGTTGAGCCACCACGTTGAAAAAGAATCTGCTTCAAATTGGATCATCTCGCCCAATTTTCATGGGTAAAAGACTCAGAAACAAAAAACTTTGAAACCACCCAACCTATAGTTCTTCTAAATGTACTTCATTAATAAACAATTCTCCCCAACACAACTTGCAGACCTTCCCCAAAAACAAAAAAACATGCAAACCTCCGGTGGGTCACCTACCACCCCCCCCTCAAAAAAAAAACAGATTGGTTTACAACCATCATCAACCATCAGGATCACTTACCACCATGCCCATCTCATAACGGCTCAAGTGACACAAAGGCGTCATAGCTCGCTCCGGAGCGTTCCAAATAGGCACCACGACGACCTCAAGCTGGAGATATAAGCAGCAACACGGTGGACCATTATCGTGTATACTAAATATATATATATATATAATGTGTATCTATGCTTACACACTGTAAATACAAATAGTTGGAAATTAAATATGTATATAAAGATATACCTATCATCATAATTCATCATATCTATTCTGTTTTTTATCTACATACATAAATTGTGTATATTCAGTTGAAATGTGAATGTTACAAACAAAAGTGACCCATGAAGGAGTTTCCATGTACCGTATATACATATATATATATACTACTGTCGTTCACCTGAAAAGGACGTCTCATACATCCCCTAATTGAACACAAAGTGAGCCAGGAAAAAAATCCCGGCCTTACTGTCCATGAAATAATGGTTGGTTAATAGGGATCATTATAATTGGTTTATGAAATAAATCTCCACATAACTATGCAGTGTTTCATCCCCAACAAAATCACCTAAACAACCAACGGTTTTTTCATTGTTCATATATAGTTTTTGGGCATTCGCGCCATGAAATGCAACTTTTTCAGGGCCCAAAATGTCCCCCTTAAAACATCACCAAACCAGGTGGATTCCCATCCTTTTTCCAGCCTCCTAAAAGGTGATATTTTTTTGGAAGCCGCTGAAGAAAAGGGACATGGAGCAAAACAATCTGCTAACTTAAAGGATCACACCCTACTTAATAAGAGTAGTTGTAGGATCACCCCCCCTATTCATACGCTAATTTCACGGCCACTTGGAAGGGGGTCCCACAACCTGATCCTGATGATGACTAATGATTAATGATCACCATGGTTGTAAGAACTACTTACTAAATGATCTAAATGGGATGATCCTCCAAGTAAAAGGAACCTTCATTTTTGCCAGCCATCCTAGCCGAAACCATCCTCGCTCAGAAATGCTCCCAAGGTACCATGGGCCACCAGAAAGGCTAAGTAGGATTCGATGCGGCTTGCCAAGCGTATGATGTAAAGGATGAGCCCTGGAAACCGGAAAACAAAACGCGACAATAAGCAACAAAGACAGATGAGGGAAAATGATCTGTGCCTAATGATCGTGGATAAATTTCTCATCTTACCATACATCTTGCATCTTTTTTTTTGGGAGTAGTAATCCCATTGATACTTTTGGATGTGGTGTCGCCTTTTGTCAAAATTTTTGTTTTAACAAATTCCCTTAAACCTCAGTTTTTAAACAGGGGATGTTGACATGGGGTTCCGGAGCCCCCAGCGGAACCTCCTAACAAGTTTCATGTTAAACATCGGTTGCGTCCATGAGATTTAACGAATGGATCACAAAAATGATGGGCCTTGGAAAGTGCATTCTCTTTTTCAAATGTGGAATCATTTGGGTAAGCAACATACGAAAATGCAATTTGCATATAGTTTGGGGCGGAACAAAACCGTGATGATCCTGGTGGCGACTGTACCTGGGAAGGGGATGGAAGGGGGACATCCCAACACATGATATGAAAGGACAGCAAGAAGGACAGGATGTTGATGGGTTCATGTTCATCCAACTTCTCTTGATACTCAAAAACGCATTCAATTTTTTAGGAAGGCATCCCTGCTCGCGATATGGCACGGACAAAGATGAGTGGCCCTGGTGGAAAAAAATCGCTGGCTCTATTCAGTTTGAATGTGCTGACCAATCTCCCAAAACGCAACGTTTATGGCCACCCTAATCTTGTTGAAGCCGGCAACGCCATGCCCCCCATGATTCCACCCCGGCTTCACCAAGCCCCAGCGCGCCGTCGTTGGCAGAGTCCGGTCGGCCCACATCTTTTTCAGTCGCCACCTGTAACCTCGCGAGCGCCGTTGATCAATGTTGGGGCGCCAAGCCAACAACAACCACAACAACCAACAAACAAACAACAACAAACAAAAAACAACAAAAAACGACAAACAACAAACAACAAACAACAACACAGCAAACAACAAAAAACAACAAACAACAACAGAGCAAACAACAACAAACAACAAATAACAATCAACAAACAACAAACAACAAACAACAAAGCATAAAAGTTATGAAAGTTATGAACCCTTTGGAAACGTTTTATCGCCGGGTGGTTGGCCTGGGCACTGCCGGCACAAATTGTATCAATGGATTTTAGGTGCAGCTGGACCTGTTGCCACTTGGATGAGGCGTTGTCTTTGATGCCGCTGCTCGGCATGAAGCACAAATCTATGGAGCTTCGAATCCTCCCAGGTCCGCATTCCCCTTGGGGCGAAGAAAAAGTCTACCCTCGCCCTGCTTTCGCAGCTGGTCTGAGATGGAAGTTTGCACCATGGCATCAAAGATGGACACGCTCCAAACATGGCTCTGATAGAAGGCCTAGTGGCTCCTAGCACTATGTTTGGTCTTTTTCGTGATCGCAGGCTTTGCCTTTTTGCCCGACAAGCAGAACTGGAGATACGGTCCAACGCTTGCAAAGCGCATATCTTTTACTGAAAATTGTGTCATTTATTACGGGCCCTTTTTGATGGGTAAGTCTGGTTGGGAATCTTCCGTATCTCAACTCCTCTTGCCAGCTGGGCTGCCCCAACAAGCAGAGCACTGCGTGCACTACGGCTTGAGGTGACCTGCACAAGGGTAAGAGTTGGATGGAATGAAATCTGAACAACGACATGCCTAGCAGTAGCCATTATGCTAGCCTTTGTTTTGGGGTTATGTGGTGAAATCCTGACCCCTTCTCAAATGCCCCTAAGAAATCAAGACGTCACGCATTGAATCACCTGGCGAGTGATTGATAGGTGACGATATCTGATCGCCCTGCTTGCACCACAAGCAGTCACGCCCAGGTTCCGCTTCCACATCACACTTGCTGGATGTAGAACTTAATTATACAAAATACATACCGCAATACTTAAAGACATCCCCAGAAAAATAATGAACAACATTCTGAAGACATCCCCAAATTAAAATTCATTTTTAGTTATCTAATTTCAAGAAAAGCATTTTTACACCCCCAAAAAAACTACCATGGGCGACTGAACTTCCAGACTGCCACAGAACCATCGAAACGCACTACCTTCGAAGCTCATTGAAGAAGAGCCCCGCGGCTGTGGCCAAGTGCCTTCAACGGATGCCGGATGGCCATGTTGGATTCAGATCGTAAAGAAGGGAAACTGTTTGATGCATGTATTGATGTAATGATTGATGAAACTATTGATGTAGTCAATGATGAGTTATTGATGTAATTGATGAGTTGTTGATGTAATGATTGATGAAATATAAAGACTGATGATGAATGGGAGTTAATTTTAAAAACATAGTTGATATTGGTTGGCAATCAATTCTGATTATTGGATTTAGGTTCATTCGTCGTCAGCATTTGCAAATATCACTTTCAGGCGTTGCTGGTTGCAAAGCAAAACTTCATGCAGGTTGACTCTTGCATTCAAGTTCGGTGCTGGGATTTCCTGTGTCCCCTGGAAGTTAGTCTATACTGTCTATATATAAATGATTAAGGTTTACTAGGTAATGTTCTTCACTTGTGATGTGGGGTTATTCCTCCCGCAACGAAAAACTCGCTCCTGAAAATCAATGTTTTGGAAGATGACCTTGTGACCTTTCAAGAGTTTGCCTGTCTCAGGGGACCTTCGTTCATTTTTGAGGTGGAATAATCCTGAAGTTTGCGAAGCGCATTTCCCCCAACATCGCTTCGTGGGACCTGCGATCGGGTGCTGGCACAGTATCAGGTGGTGCTTTCAACAAGTCGCCAGGTGATTGCCATTGACTTGGCCTTGGTATCATCGGCAAAAATGGTGGGAAAACACTTGGGATGGTACCCGGTACCCTAGCTGTCTATAACCCACTGTTGGAGCCCTATATGGGGGTTAAGGGTACCATTTGAAGGGTACCACCATATTTCCCTAGGAATAGGCCATGGGAAGATGTGTACCTCATAGACTCATAGCGTCATCCCCAAACAAAATCCCAACGGCAAGTCTCACCGAAAAAAATCAGCCCGGAATCAGAAGGAATGTCATCTTCCGGACCTGGATATATATGTCAGTTCTTGGTGGGTGTTATAGAGAACCTTCTATAAAAACGGTATCGCATGAACCCACTTGTCTTTATAAAAAGATTCTGATAAAACTAAATATCATCTGCATAGTAAACTTGCAGTAGAATCTCCAACATGTTAATCAACCAAGCAGTGTCCCTTTCACTACTCAAAGATCGGCTCCCTTCTCTTTTTTCCTTGGCAAAGTTTGTTTCAACGTGTTTCTTGGTCTATCCACGTGGCAAAGTGGTATCCAGAAGGTTACATACCTTCATGACAATATTAATTTTGTAATTAATGAACTGGCAACGAGGTCAAAAGAGATGTTTGACACACTTTTGAAGAACAAAAAGATCTGTTTCCGTTGGCTAGCCGGCTAGCCCATAAGAACAGAGAAAGAGCATTCCAGAATCTTAAGCTAACGCCTGGTACAATAACAACAAATCGATCATTGATACTCAGAGTGTTCCATAGCCAGGATGTCAGTGTCAAGTCTAGATGTATCGAGATGACTCAAGCAAAAACATCTGAGATCTTCCTGGTGCTCATTAGCATCTTGTACCGACAGAGCAACCCAAAATACATCCATCTTTGTGTGAATTTTGCTGGCTCACCAACGAGCTTTGGGTGGGCTTATCAGGGGTCATGATTTATTGTGACACCAACCCGAAACAACGGACTGAATCACTTTCGTCAAATCATTTCCTAAAAAAAGTGCAGATTAGACTTGCTCACTTAGCCAATGGACCCTGAAACAAAACGTTGAACTTTATTTTCCCTACTAATTGTGTAATCCCAAAAAGGTAAAAGTTCAGCCATCGGGCAAGTAGGTTTGCATTCGATATTTTTGAGAATCTCCCAGAGATGGGTCATTGCATCACCCCGGACAATGGAGTATTTAAAGATGCACCATCATCATCAGTGAAAATATCATTGAAACTCCATGGGAATCTTCCCAAACAAACAGGCTTAAATATGAAAAAAACAATCAAACCACCACCACCTCAGTAATTTTTTCAAAACATGATGATAGTTTCCCATACAAAAAACAAAACACCAAAACATGCCAAAACACAAAAAGGATCCCCGGATCCCAAGTTTTACACCTAGTTGGTGGTTTCAACCCCTTGGAAAAAATTGGTCAAATTGGAAATCTTCCCCAAACAGGGGCCGGGGTGAAAATTAAAAATATTTGAGAAACCACCACCTAGACAACGGTTAATACTTGGAGTAAAAATGGAGGATGGGCCGTTGCATGGTACCAGGTGGGATGGTACCCTGGTACCCTGGTATAATCAACCCCACATACACTTCATATCTAGTGGGTATTTATTGGGTATACGGTATACTCAGGATACAGGAGGTGTTGTTTAAAATCAACGCCTAACCGTTTTCGCCGCCATCCGGAAACCCGTATCACCTGAGCCACCAAGAAACTCGAAAAGCACCGCATCTAAAACCACCTGAACCGAAGCGGAAGGAAAATTCATGGAATTCCAGCTGTCAGTTTTTTGGGGGTTGCCCGGTTGCCCCCTCCCAAGGATGGTCGTGTTTCATGGTGATTTGCAGAAATTTCGAAAAGTTGGTACAATTGAAACAAAAAAATCACCTCCCAAACACCCCAAAGAAAAGCAACACGACATTTACATGAATGTTTTGTTGACATATCTATAAGATTGTTTTTTTGTTGTTTTCCCAAGTTCTTGTCATTTTTTGATATGTTTCCTCTTTGTTGGGATGTCGCTGTAAATCCCAGAAATCCCCACAAATGACGTGAAATCATTCCAGACCCATCTTCCTAACCATTGATCCTCACATCTTCAGGTCGTCAGGATCTCCCAATCTGCGGATCTGCACCCTTGACCCTTCTTGGAGGATCATGGCAAGTCCCTGAAAATCCCACTGAAATTGGAACATCTCCCCAAGTTGTAAATGTAAAACCACCACCTACTTGGAGGATCATCCCAGGACGCAGTAAGTAGTTAGGATCACCCAAAGTTTATAAGCCATAAAAAGGCCATTTGGAAGGGGAATAACCCCAGTTAGGGGGGCTTAGGCTCACCATGGTTATTAACCACTTAGAAGTCCTGCAATGATCCTTCAAGTAGGAAGATTTGAATTAAACATCATGTAGCCACTGACCTTTCGTGTCAAGTACTAATCCTGTGTCTCATGACACATGTCCGCCTTAAACATCACAAAAGCAAGTGGAGAAAAACCCATCATTCTAAGCCCGTAAAGGTAATGCTTAAAATCCCACCCCCCCCCCCCCCACACAAAAAAAAGGGACATGTAGCAAACCCTGGGGTGGGGATTCACCACGTGTTTTGTTTTTCCTCGGGCGAATGACTTATAAATTGGATCTACCCCCCACGCTTAATAAATGGAACTTGATTACAAGTTGGATCTACCCACCCCCCCAACCAGTAGCAGCTGTAGCAGTTACCACTAGGATTACTACATGTTTGGTTGGGAATCCCCACCTAAACCTTTATTTGCCACTGGAATCCGGGGCAGGGAACTACAGTAACATACAGTAACTAGCATGTCTGATCTTCTGAAAAGGACAATTCATCATTCATCTTCAAGAGTGCCAGAACGGGAAGGGATATGTGATCGTTCCAAGGATGGACATCTAATATAGATACTAAACATGGCCATATTTTCAAAGGAGTCCACCTTTTCCAAACCATCATTTTGGGTATCCATGTTAGTTTTCGGGGGGGAATGTATTCATCTTATCTTCATCACCCTGCCATTTTTGCCCAGATTTTTTTGCCAAATCAAAGAATCCGAGAGAAGCGTTTCCCAGGCTATCCAACACAACGGGGTGCAACCCCCCAAAACCCACCTGCAACTGTGGCTCTCTTAGTGCAGAGGCTCGATGTCCTGGGTCGAGATTGATTCAGATATCTTGGGGTTAGATATCTTGGGGGCGACACACCCTGGAACATTAATGGCTGGATACCCAAAGTCATGGAGGTGGATGGAAGGTGAGCCCCCCAAAAAAAAACTTATTACTTTCCATTGAATCCTGGTTGGTTTATAGGGATCCTTTTTAATGGCTTATTATAATCCGTATATTTAATTGGGTATCCTATAATCCCCTATGTACCCTAAACCACCAGGGTTTTTTTGGTGGCTCAGGTGATTTTCCTTTTCAATTGGGTGATTTTCAGGTTCCATGTTAATTCACCCCCGAAGTTTAACATGGAACACACTACTTTCCCCTATTGAGGGGTTGGTAACTGTTCAATGGAAAACTCGCTGTTAAACAACTTGATATCTTCGATTTTCTCAGATATCTTGTTCGGTAAAAGCTACCAACACCCGCCGAAGTTTGAGAGTTCGCCCCTGGAAAAATGATGGGACTGGAAGACGATCCTTTTCTTTTGGGATGGGGCGCCGATTCTCAAGGGCCCATGTTAAACTTCCAGAGAGTATGACATTTTTCAAAGGCAGTTGTTCCCCAAGAATTGCCCCAAATTGCCCTATACAACCATTATCTAACACATGTCTAGGTGGTATATGTTGGTATATATATCTGGGGTACTCTCCCAAGGGTACCCAACTTTTTCCTTTGAATTTACGGTATTTGTCAATTAAATCCCCAATCGCATGCGATCTTACCAGTCACCAAATCGTCATCCAGTACGGCTCATGGAAGGGAAAACCCTATCCCCCAAAATAACCGAAAAGAAGGTTCAGGAAAACCCTCCACTTTAGGGACCTGAAATTAAACTCTTGGTGAAAGAATTTCACAACCCAAAGATGTCAACTCCATGGAACTTCATGACTTTTCATCATGGGAAATTTCAGGGGCAATTGCCCGCCCCCAGTGCCACGTGGGGCCAGGTCTGAGGAAATAGCTGGCCTATTGACACAGGATTCTTAGCCATCATTTGGCCTTGTTTCTTGGGGTGGGGATGGCATTTTGATGATACGTGCTAAATCTTGGGTGATATCAGTAAATAATCCCCAGAGTCACACTAAGATGAATAGATGATAATTTGCTTAAATTCAAAAATAGGTGTGTATTACCCTCAACTAATACTCAACTAACCATATCCCACTTATGGAGGAGAAAATCATAAAATCATCTTCCCAGCTACCTTTAAATGGTATATGTTAGCTCCCTGGGAATTACTTTTTTGACTCCTGCCGAGACAAAATGCCAACAAAAAAAGAGTCGCAGATCTTCGGATGTGAGAGCCATAATCGTGGCTGTGTTTGAGTCGGTTTGGGTAGGGATTCTCCACCTAACAAATGCTTCAAAATCCTTGCTGATGGATGGAAAATTGTGGGTGGGGTGACTGGCATCCCAGAAAGGTAACAGTTACTAACATCTATGTTGATGCATCTACCCTCCAGGGAACCAACTTAACATATCTCATCTGGTGAAAAGAACAATTCATCTTCAAGAGTGCCCAAAATGGGAGGGGATACGTCAGTAGTTCCCAGGAAAGTTCATCTCTCACTTCGACTAAGGTTGGGAGAAAAATCATGCCAAACTGCTGCCATCACCCAGGCACCCCACAGATTTAGGACTCCCAACGATCGGTGAAGAAACCCAGCACCAAAGGGATCCGTAAATATGGCCTCCAAATCATGGCATGCGGATGCATGTGGCATCACCAATAGTGGTGTTAATGACTGGTCATCCTACCCTCCCCTTTCGAACTCCCCCTCAGAAACAAAGGTTAAACTGTTTAATCAAGTTTTATTTCTGAAGGGGGTCTGTTGGGACGGTAGGTTGACTATAGTCATTAGGTTTTTTTCTGAACAGGTGGAAAATGCGCCTCAAAAAAAAACAAAAAAATTGCGTTGAAACAAGGAGTTTTGCCAAACAAAAAATTGCATTGCCCCACTGGGGTGACAAAGTCTTTTTGAAGATGTAAGTGGCTGTAGCGATCACCTGATCTTGCCCCCTCCCCCCAAAAAAAGTCAACCCCAAGTCATGATGTGTATCACCAAAATCACCAGGGTCCCCAAACGCAGTGAGGTAGCTCAAGAGCAACTCAGCATCGGCAGCCCCAAGGGCCTCAACTGCTGACAGATATCACTTGGAAGTCCAACCGGCGTTTTTTTATGGGTTGAAAAGTTTACACCCCTGGAAGATTTTCACGGCTGGTTCACCTCCAAATCACCCATTATAGAAAGAAAAATGATCTGAACCATCCACCTCCAGGGAATTAAAGGTCCAGCCCGTCATCTTCCAGGGTGTACGAGTTTCCCACCATTTTTTTAAGGAAGAGGTTACAACCACCCTTTTTTTTCAATGGTGGTGGTGGTAACGACTTCCAGGGTATTAGTCGAAATCATTGTCCCGGCAATTCTTGCAGCCTTTCCAACCGCCGAAACCCAACGGCTGGAACTTTGAAGAGGGGGAAAAGGGGAAAACATCGACGCCAAACCACCAAGTTTGGCTTCAGGGAAAAAAACGGCGGGCCGTCTTAAGGAAAGGATCATCTTCCAACCATCCATTTTCAGGTCCAACATGTCAGCTTCAGGGAATGTTTCTATTTGAATTTGGGATACTGTGGGAATCTCAGTGCAAAACAGTTGAGATGATGCTTGCTCATGTTATCTCATCTAATCCCATCCTAATACTCCCAAGGATAGGTGTTGGTCCGTGTTCCACCAACTGACACCTTGGTATATGGCCCTCCCAACTACCCCCATCAAAACTACCACCCACAGAAAGCAAGGGTTTTTTTGTAAGCCGTTATTTCTGGTGGGGGGGTACACTCTGGAAAATTAACATGGGACGAAAAAGTCACCCAGTTGAAAATGATTGTTCCAAACCTCCATTTTTGGGTTCCAGCCATTGATTTTCCAGGATGTACACCCCCGAAAACTAACATGGATACTAAAAATGATGGTTTGGAAAAATGTATCTCCTTTCAAAGATGGCTATTTTAAGGTAGCTATCTTAAACATCCGGGAGGGTAATATGCTTTTAATGGAGGTGGTTGGGAGGAGCAGCAAGAGTTCCTCCTTTTTGTGTTCTTTTCCACACCAGCCATTTGGCTCCAGAAAGCATCGCCCGGGACCCAGCAACCATTGACACACCCTCAAGGCGTCAGCGTCACCCCGGCGCTTATCCGGATGCCACCTCAAAGTTGGCCCAGGGGTGACCAAGGGGGTGAAAGGAAGGTTTATGGAGTTATACAATTCATAGGGAAAATTCTGGTACCCTTGGGATGGTTCCCTAGCTGTTTAACCCCCCAAAGGAGCCCTTTAAAGTGTGATATACCCAATAAATACCCACTATATAAGGTGTATATGGGGTTGATTATTAAGGGTACCATCCCAAGGGTACCACCATTTTCCCTATGAACAATGGTTATCTGGGTATGTTACAAATGGAGGCATAATCACCCCTATAAATGGCCGAAAATAAATGGGTAACTGGGGTTATGAACCCTGGTATAGAATTACTAGTTGGTGGTTTGTTTCAACCCATCTGAAGAAATATGCTCGTCAAAATGGGAATATCTTCTCCAAATTTTCGGGGTGAAAATAAAAAATGTTTGAAACCACCACCTAGTTATGACTGGAAGACTAGCAACACTCAGCTGTATGATATCAACAAATTGTTGAGATAAGTTTCTATTCTCAATCATCTGGACAATTTTACTAAAAATCGGTCCATAAACCTGAAAGTTTCGGCCATTCTGGGTAGGATTCCCTTACAATCATCGCCATTTGGGCTCACCTCGGCTGAGGTCGCTGTAAATTGCTTAGGTTATGATGTGGATTCATGAACTTTTATTTCATACTAAGGGCCAACCAGAAATGTGACTTCAAAAGTGCCTTGATTGCTTGGGGGTGTTATCTTTAATTTTGGGGATTGGGGAGTGTGTGCGAAATCCTCCCCCCCCCCCAAAAAAAAAAAACACGGCTGGAACCTATCGAAAGATCTTGTCATTCGTTCATCCAAATGATTCTGCCACAATTCCTTCAAGAAAAGATTTTAAAATCAAAAAAATCCTTGGGACCCCTTGTAGTAGTTGGAAATTGTTCATCATTAAGCAATTCTGGACATACGCCGATCATACGCCTGAAATTCTACATGGGTACCAAAAAATACCATCTTTCAAAGGAGTCACCTATTCCAAACCATTAGCAAACATCGCGACGCTTCCTCAGCACTACAGCTCAAGAAACTCAACTCCATCTCAATATTCCTAGGCAAGCCCCATCCCAATCATCCTACTTACTCTTTTTCCAACAATCATGGTTGTGGAAAATTGCCAATTTGGAGACTAAACTCATCTTCCAAAGCCTTGTTTTCCACTTCCATTAGTTAGGGGGAGGAAGAGTAAACCCACCTGAAACCACATCTGGAAAAAAAAGCAAAACACCTTTGAGGAAAAAACGGCCCCATCCCCCCATCTCTTGACTTGGTTTGAGCTAAGATGTGCTGATCCAAACCTGGAGGGAGCAATTCCCTCAGGCTCGCTCCAACCCTTCCGTTCTGGTGCACCAGCCATCCAGCAACCAAGTGACTCTAAGACCATCTGACGATAAAGTCGTTGACGCACTTCGAAAGATCGGTACCTGTTGAATTCAGAGAAACCAAGTCATCTCACCAAAAATGCTACAAGACCGGCCCTAATGACCTGACAACGGTGTTTCAGCCTTTTTGTTGATAATGACACCTATTTCTTGGAGAAGTTGTGGGGGTGACATTGTAAACCCAAGCCGTCCAGGAAAATTGCAGAAAGTGAGTAACTTACTAAATAGACTTAACTAATACAATATCATATCTGAAGTATCCAATGCTAGTATCTGAAGGGTCTTATATATCATTATATATCTAAAGTACCTGAGAGAACTCGAGAGCGACTGTTGAAACATCTGAGAAAAATCTGAAATGATAAGTCTATACATGTCTATACCATATATATTCTACCCTAGAGTATCTGCAAGTTCTCTTACAAAATAGTAGATCAAAATAGTCACAGTAACTTCTCAAGTTTCCAGATCAAAAATCTTCCCTATGCCCCCCTCTGCACACCTGTTCTTCGCCATCATCTCCAGCACTTCCCCACCAGCGCCACCCGGCAGCGGTGCTGGCAACGGCGCGGCGGAAGCTCCGTCGTCGTCGTCGGAAGCTGCGCGGGGCCATGGTGGAGTGGGACAACTGGCCTTGGAAAAACAGATGACGCGACGCTGGCATTTGAGGGAGGAAAAAAAAGGAAACCTCAAAATCATCCATTTCGTCCTATTTATCCATTTCATCCATCCATTTCATCCATCAATCATCAGTAAATCATCCAATCATCAAAAAAAAACAGCCCATCATGTTACTGCCTCTTCAAACTTCTCTTTTGACCACTATGTCTCCGTTAAACTTTTGAACAAAACAACAAGTCAACCTCCCATCGAAGCCAGGCTACAGCAGATTTGGCACCTTTAGCAACGAGTTTTTCCAACAAAGGGCTGCGCACTTGCTTGGCCATGTCCTGTTCACTGTGGAAAAAATTGTCAATCAAGTGATGTCATACAAGTACTTATATGCCGTATATCAGTCTCAAAATGTTCCCCTGTACAGTATAGTCAGTAGGAGCAGGAAACCTTTTAGAACCGTACATCATTGTCATCCAATGTGTTCAGCAACCTTCTAGAACGACGTAGTGCCAGCACATGTAGCTCTTCAACCACCCCAACAACACTATGGCGATAAAGGACAACAACCACCGGGACCAGGACAGGAATGCAATGAGACGAAGACGACAGGGTGACGACCACAGCAACAGCAACAGCAGCAGTTGCAGCAGCGGCGGCGGCGGCAACGACGACGACGACCACCACCACCACCANAACAACCACCACCACAACAACAACAACAACGACAACAACGACAACAACCACAACAACAACAACAACAACAACAACAACAACAACAACAACCACAACCACAACAACCACAACAACCACAACAACCACAACAACCACAACAACCACAACAACCACAACAACCACAACAACCACAACAACCACAACAACCACAACAACAACAACAACAACAACAAACCAACCAACCAACCAACCAACCAACCAACCAACCAACCAACCAAACAACCAAACAACCAAACAACCAAACAACCAAACAACCAAACAACCAAACAAACAAACAAACAAACAAACAAACAAACAACAACAACAACAGCGAGAGCAATAGCAACTGGATACTAACATTGGTTGGTTGTCCATTGTTTTTCTATGTCTCCCCGTCCAGAACAGTAAAGTGCTTGTATGGCCCAAACTCGTGCAAGCCACAGCACACCACATTCCTGAAAACTCTCTGCAAAATATCATGTTGCATGTGGAAGCAAGAGACAACGCCCCCCAAGAAATAAGGCCTTATTAAGGGACTATTAACCATTGGTTTCCTTTAATAAGGCCTTATTAGGGGCTTATTTCTTGGGGGGGGGTGGCATTGGGGGGGTACTACCTTAAATTCCCATGAGATAAGCAGATAAAATACAAGATGGTCATCTCTTGAAAAGATACCATTTTTGCAAGGCATTGCCATGGGTGTCATTGCCATCTGCAAGTCGAATGAAAACTGCGTTGCCTATGATTACATATCAAATATATCAAATGTTTCCAATCATTCATAGATGGATGTATGTATATATATATATATGATATGTGCATTTTCCATTGGGCCCTGAAATGCAGAACTCCTTCTTTTTCAGATCAAAATACATACAACCTTTTGACAGATCAAAAAACCGGATCCGCTTCAGTCACCGTGTGAACCAAGCCACAAATCGATCTGATCATGTGCCAATAGGACTTCGCAAATCTTCATCTTCATCTCCATACATCCTGCGATGAGCGCAGTATACTCCTGCGAAAAGGGGCTGGAAGAACTCGTCAAAACATGCCGATGGTTTTTAACCAAACCATTCACATGGCCAATGGTTTTACAAATCAATCCATTCTTTTAAAAAGAGTTTCGAAAGAATGCTACAAAGATGGATCCCAATTTTTTGTATAGCCACGTTGGTAGTACTGAGAGGGTTTGGGTGTTTTTTATTGGGTTCAGTGGATCGATCACCCGGGCATTCATCAAATCATATCCCCACCGCTCTACAGTTGGAGATCACCCTTGTTGGATCCAAAAAATGGTCAACAAAATTTGACTCCCGATACCCTTGGGGAACCCCCAATCGAAACGATTCGGTATAGCAAGTTCAAATTGACAAAGAACACACCGGATAAACACAGCCTCCGCCCGGCTCTTACAAAAGGTATACCCAGGAAGATTTTTTGTTGGCCCGGATCACCTAAAAAATACACCTGAACGAAAAGGAAAATCATCTTAACCAAGGCCCGTCATTTTAAGGTTCGAGCTGTTGATCTTCATGGGGTGTACCCTCCCTTCCAAAAAAAAAGAACAATGAGTTTATCCCGCTAATTCAAAAAGTTTGGATTCGTTATCCTGGGTGGTTGGGCCCAGGTTTTTGCAGCATTTAGGTTTGTTTAGTTAAAGGTTACCCCTCCCTTTAAAAAGAGAGGCACAACCCCCCTGAAATCATCAAATTCCAACCATCAAATTCCAAGGGTTTTCGGTCGCCCGGCATTGCTTCAAAAGGTGAAATGTTGTAGGTGGGTGCTGAGATGCTTCCAATAAAACTATAAACAACTATTAGTCTATTCGTGACTCCACTCGTGTTTTATTAGTTGGAAGGGTTGGGAGTACACCCCGAACTTTTCCGACTGGTACTCCATTTTTCCCGAATGCGTAGCGAAGGGTTCCCGTTTATAGTTGGGGTCTGGGGTTGGACCTGTGTTCGCTTTGTTTTGCTGTGTCGTCGTCGTGTCGTCGTCGCGTCGTCGTCGCCAACTCGTCGCCAACTCGTTAATTCGCTGCCATTGGGCGGTACATTCCCACTGCGACATCATCCTGTCTTTCAAAGTATGAAAAGTGGAGGAAGTCTCGCACGAAATGCTCGTTTTGGCGCCCCC
>DF240899.1:62924-96712 GCA_000507305.1 Breviolum minutum Mf 1.05b.01 | reverse complement strand
CAGCCAAGCCACGATCCTTCGCAGTCGGGGTGAACCGCACCTTCGTTTCAATAATCCCCTGCTGCTTCGCAGCATCGACCGCGGCATCAATGTGCCCGCAGGTCCCCTCGTTCAAGTATAAGCCCTGCAGCTGCAAGCTTGGCCATCCTTACCGAGCCACACTCGATACTTTCTGACCTCCCAGGTCGACTCGCCATTGCTGAGTTCAATCAGTTTACAAGGGATGTTGCCTGACAACGCGTGCATGAGCCGATTCCTGCAACTCCTAGTCACCGCCCAAAGGATAGCCAGGAAAACAAAAAGAATCGATTGGAATAAAACATGAACGACTTGACGGGCTGAGCTTCCAAACTCATCCAAAACCTCGCCAGTAGCAACCGCGGCGGACTCAAGCACCACCGACACCGAATGCTCCAACTCTTGCTCCGTGTGAAAAACCAAAGGCACCAAGGGCACCAAGCTCAGCACAAAAGACAAACGGGCCAAACTCCAAAAAGCCGTGTTGCCATTCGCGGCGTGCGCAAGCCGGTTGCGAACCCTCCTCGCAATAAGCTAGCTCTTGAATCCCTTCAAACAAAGCTGGCCCGCGGGCACCCTGTGCCGCGGCCTTACTGCTTTGTGGTTCCTCCCGCACTTGCACACCTTCTTTTTCTTGGCCTTCTTCTTAGGCGTACTCGACTTCTTATGGCGAACTCCACTGCGCTTACGACCCTTAGGACGTGCAAACGCACCCATCAGCTCGTTCACCGAAGCCGCGATACGTCGCTCGTGTTCCGAATTATCCGACGACTCTGAGTCATCGTTTCCTCTGAGACGCAACTTCCCAGTGGAACATCGGAAACACTTGTTACGATTCTTCAAGTTCTCGACACCGCAACGACGACACATCCAGGTCCCGTGCTTCAAAGCCAAGTCGAGAGCTCGAACCTTAACACGACGCCTCTCTTCACGCCTTTCTTCCCGCGTACCTCCCGGTACCGCAGGTTCAGCATACGGAGCCCACTCGGTCGCATCCCAAAACGAACCATCGCAAGGACTGCTTCCGTAGGCATGTCCACACACCCTCGTGTTCGGGACATTCACTCCGCTGCACTTCGGACAAACCCAAGAACCCCATGCGAACGTGACCCTAGGACTTGGTAAATCTTCGGGGCCATCGTCTCTCTCAGGCATTTTGTTTCTTGAAGGCTCAGTACGGCGACTCTTAGGCCTCTGTGGGGGAGGACTCTCTTCCTCTGACTTCTTAGGCCTCCCTGGGGGAGGTGGAGGAGGACTCTCTTCCTCTGACTTAAGACCTCCACCAGCCTTAGCCTTGGCCTTTGGCTTCCCCGGCGGGGGAGGTGGAGGAGCCTCGTCTTCTGACTTGGGATCCCCACCAGCCTTGGCCTTATAAAGCTCTCTTCGAAATTTCGCCGCGTTCACGAGGAACCGCAGGCGTACCCACACCACCGCGTTCCCTAGGAACCGCAGGTGTTGATGCCAAACGACCACTCAACACCACCGCCGGCGGACGCCTCTCCTCTTCCGGAGTATAGCGAAAATCGATCTTGAGCTCTTCACGAATCGCCCTCTTCCGCTTCACATAGCAACCCTCGCACATGTAAAACTGACACTGGAAACATGACATCATGTTGGCGAACCTGGAGAAGATGCCATTGCAGACGTCGCAGTAGCCCTCTGACCCAGAAACGAAGTCCTCCTCTAGGACGTGACCGTCCGGGCACTTAGGCCGATCGTCTGGCCTCTCTTCTCCACCGCGTTCCGAAGGAACCGCAGGTTCGCGTTCCAATGGAACCGAAGGACCAGGAGCTGCAACATCAGGCCCCTCTAGTTATGGCTAGTTATAACTATGTCTAAGATATGTTATAAGCCTGTATAACATACGTTACATGTGGTGTATCCTGGGCTAACTTCTTGTATCTGATGTTAGAAGTTATAAGGAAGTTTAAGAACTAATATGTTAGATGGTGGACTTGTAATTTACTTATGAAAATCATGCCAAAGGAAGTTATGGAAGTTATCAAAAACTTTGGATTTTCAATACTTTTTTCTAGGGGCACATTCGTTTTTTGTTTTTTTTGGGCTTGTGTGCAAGGCTGCAAATGTTTTCATGGATTCATATGTTTTGTGTAGAAAGTGTTCTTTGATGACCGATGGATTGCTTGGCTCAGCATGCGGTTGTCCGCAGCTTGCTCCATAAGTTACATAAGTGAAAAGCCTGGGTTGTGAAGTCATGGCGGCTGAGTCCTCTGGTGAGGGCCTGTCAGTTCCTGATGTGAACGCAATGCTAGCAACCTTGGACCAAGCCAATCTTCCACCTGAACAGCTTCAACTTCTGAGACAACGTTTAGAAGGGCAGAAAGCAGAGAAGGAAGGGATCATGAGAAAATCCATGCAAGACTTTTCTATGTTTGCTCTGTACTTGCCGGGGTGTTTGTGGCAACGTGTGCAGTCATCAGAGGAGAACTTGTCAGTGCTTGATGCAATCACGCAGTACCTTGGCACCTCTCTCGGTACGCGGTGCCCCAGTGAAACGACACAGGCGACCCTTGCAAGCTTGCTTGTTGCTCGTCAATCGCCAGAGCATCGACCACAATTGATGGCAGCTTCAAGTTTGCGAGCTTTTTACTTGACAGTGAAAAGCAGAGTGGGCAGCGCAATGACCAAGATGAAGAAGGACGCGATGCCAAAAGATTGCCCTTACATTCAGATGCTCCCATCCAATCCTGCAGATCTGCCAGAAGCTTACAAGGCATTGGGCTTGGAGTTCTCGGTGCCAGCCATTCCCATGCAAGAGATTTTGACCATTGCCAGGAACATACCAATGAGATCCACAAACACTGCTGCTAAGACCCCAAGCTGTTGCAGCAATGGACCCTATGCAGCAATTGCAGTTGCTGTTTGGAGGTATGATGGCCCTGGGCCAGCAGGTTGCCGCCGCAGCAAGTCAGCAGAATGCCTTGCAGCTGCAGATGGTTGCCCCGAAGGCGAAAGCTGGGTTGCCTGCTTTGTTGGATCGTGCTTATTCAACAAACAACCTTCAGTTGGCTTTGCCAGCCAGTGGTGTTGTGGCCCAAGATCAATTGGCTTTACCAGCTCCTGCTCAACCAGTTGCTGCTCAACCAGGTCCTCCTCAACCAGGTCCTGCTCAACCAGCTCCTGCTCAAAACCTGCTAGCTCTTGAGGCTGGAGTCGCTGATGCCAAGGAGGCCCCTGCCCAAGTGGGGGCTGTGACCACTGCTCCAGTGGAGCCTGGGGCCACAAAAGAACATGTCCAGGAGAAGAAGCACGTGCCCTTGAGTGAAAGTTTGAGGAAACTTGGCAATGCTGCTGCAAAGGGGAAACGCACGGCTGAAGCAGGTTCGAGTCAGCCTGCGAAAAAAAAACCAGCAGGGAAGTCAAGTCAGCAATCTCATAGCAGTGGACCCATCCAGATGAAACGGCCAGCTGGCAAGGCTGACAGCAAAGCTGGCAGCAAATTGAAGTCTCCAAGCAAACCTGCCAAACAAAAGCTTGCAAAGCAGGAGACCTTGGGCAAACGCGCCTTGAAAGCGCAAGAGAAGGCAAAGATCTTGAAGACTGTGCCAGCAAAGCTTCGAAGTCAGTATGCTAAGGGTTGTTCATCTTGCAGGTATGTCAAACTTTGTACAGTCAGCTGTTGGCAAAAACGTGGTTTCTATGGCTAGTGTTGGCAGTGTACCATTGCCGATGTAGGACCTGCTACCATTTTTGGCGAACACCAGGCACAGTGGAGATATAAAGGAGAGAAAAAGACTTGTGTGGTTACATGTCTGAACTCAACAGATACAAGTATTTACTTGGAATGTCCCATGTTTTTCAACCTCACTTGTTTTGTTGGGTCTTTCAGTCCGTTTTTTTGTGGTTGATGCGGTTGTCCGCATCTGGTTGATGCGGTTGTCCGCATCTTGTTTATGCGGTTGTCCGCATCGGGGCGGTATGGTGGATGCGGTTGTCCGCATCTGGGGGGTTAAGTCTGTATTTGGTAAAGGTTGTTGGGCTGGCACCCTAAATCAGTTTTGCAAGGTCAACCCCAAGTTGTTCTTTCACATGTCTACTTTGAGTAGGTTTGTCAACTCAAGCTGTCTTAGTGGAGCTTGGGTAGATTGAAACATAAAGCCTTGCATGATTCTGACATTTTTTGACCATTCAATGCAATTCTTCCAAGTAAAACCACTGTAAGAGAAAACGTGTTTCTTAACATTGCCTGGCCATGTGGGAGGGCGGTATTAGTCCATGGGAGCGCCGGTTGCAGAAGAAGCAGCAAGGCATCGAGCAGAAGCTATATGAGGACCAGTTGGTTGAAGCTGGTGTCCCTGTTTCTGGGTTGGATTTTTTTTTTGTAAAGGCCCACCAAAAATTTGTTTGAAGGCAAGTTGCCAGTCGTGAGATGTTATATAGATTTGTTTTTGAAGTATATATAAATAGCATCAGCGTCTTAAGGGTTCAGATCAGGTTCTGAGCGATACAGAAAGTTCTCACACTGACGAAGAGAGTCCGCCTGAGAAGACTACTGCCCCCAAGAAGGTGAAGTTGCCCTGGCCCAATGGGAAGAACTTTGTTCCAGCCGAGATCAGTCTTTCCAAGTCTATGCCTGCAAAGGTACAGTTGCCCTGTCCCACTGGCAAGCAGTTTGTTGCGGAGTCACAAAGCAGTCCTGGAGAATCTTAGCTTTGCAATTAAAGACTTAAGTTTGGAAACCATTGCTAAACCTGTAATGTCTACATTGGGTTCATAACGCAGGGGTCCTATAATGAAGGTTTTGAGGATCAGGGATACCATGGGACTCAACAAAAGCTCCTTTATATAAGCCTTTGCGGGACCCCATGGAACTTTATAGTTGGGAGAATGAATAGAAACATTTGTTGGTTGATCACTGAGGACCAAAAGGAGGTTGCCAAAAAGCCAATGTTGGAAGTTGACAAGCCAGCGGCTTCCAAGCAGAAACAGATGCGGGCAGAGCGGGTACAGCTGGCAAAGTCCATGAACATCAGCCGTCGTCAATTTGAGAAGCTTATGGGAGACACACCTCGTCCTAGAGCGCAAAAGCGCCCTTCTGCTCGATAAACAGCACACGTGTCGCAAAAAGGTTGAGCCCAAAAGAATTTGAATAGGGTTTGCTGTGTAGTTTCATGAAGTTCTGGTGATCAAGCATTGTTCAGTCCGCATTTTGTGGGTCATTATTTTGTTTGTATGTGTTTTTTATTTTGAATATATCCATAGCAGGTACAAACATGTGTTTGTGGAAGCCTTTTTTTTTGAAGTTTGGTGCAAGAGCGGTGGTCCGCTCTCAATGATATCCCCCATAGAATTCAAGGATCCGATAGTGTTTTGGTCCAGCTCTTTTATAGCTTTTTGGATAGTTCAGGGATTCTTGTTGGCCTCAACGATGCAGTTTGAATGGAGGGTATGCCGCAAAGGTGCATCCCACAGTCAAGTGCTGGGGCAGAGCACCAGTAAGTATTGGAGCAACTGTGGCCCCGAAGGAAACCTTCGCATGTTGCAAACATGGTTTGATGCAGGACCTCAAGGGAAGCAATTCTTCTTGACGGTCTCACCTATGTGTGCATACAAACTGCAGCTCGAAGACATCACTCCCTTGGGTATGGTCTTTTCACGTGCTTCAGGAGGAAAATTTGAGCAGCACCGCCAGGAGGTTTGGTTCTGCAGGCTGAAGGGAATGACAAAGTGCTTCACAGTGGACCTGAACTTTGATGAGAAGCCTGGTGAAGTCAAGCTGACATTGTTGCAGTTGAGCGGAGATTCGGTACACGATGCATGGTACTTTGGCCATATTTTTCAGTTTAATGAGTTTTGTTCTGAAGCTTTTTGATTGAGCAAACATTACTTGTACCTTTGCATGAATGGCACAAGCAAACTTCTTGAGGGAACTGACTCCCACCTTTTTTTTTTAAAGTGTGGAGTCAGTTCCTAGCTTCTTTTGGGCATTTCAATCCGCATGAAGGTACAAGCGAACCAGTCTTTGGGGCCAGGTCTACTTCAACTTCAGCCAGCAATGGCAGTGCCAGGATGTGGTGCCCAAAATCTTCATTGGTACTCATGCCTTGCAACCAAAGGACTTTGGTCAGCCCCTGACTGCTGAGATTGAAAGCGAAGTGCCTGAAGTCGGTGGTTCCAAGAGGAAGAACACAAATGATTGTTTTGGTCAGAAGAAGCGCAAGAGCGCTTGTGCTGATCAGTAGAGGCTGTGGAGATGGGAGCTTGTTGGATCCCTGACAGTTTTGAAGCACAGGTTTGATAGGAGTCTCTCCTAGTCTTATAGATACCAAGTCTGAGTATGCAAGCAGCACGTGAGGCAATGGCAACTCAGCCTGACTTCGACGCTTCTGGAGGTTGAAAAAATCTGGATACAGTACATGTCTTTAACAAGAACTGACACTGATGAACTCAAGGAATGAGAGCAAGTTAGATGCTACATGAATATTTGTTGGTAACTCAGCAGCAGTGATACACAAGGGGTTCAGCTTTAACTCTGATGGTTTTGTGTTTATGGTTTAAGGTTATGAGGTTTAGGGTTCATAACCCAAAAGTTTAAAACCCAAAACTTTAAAGTCACAAGTTATGAGTTTAAAGTTTTGTATTGAAACTTTTGGGAAAATAAATCCTAAACCCTAAATCCTAAACCCTAAACCCTATGGCAAAAATTTTGCGAGAGTTTTGTTCCCCAATAACAATTTATAAGTAAAAATAATATACCATAATATACTTAGATATACCAAAATGGTTTTGGTATACATATGGTAGCTGTAGGTAGCTGTTGGTATCTGTATATTTGTGGCATATATAGCAAACAACTGGGCATACCAGCAGCCATCAAGGGATACCATGAGTATACCAAACTCATTCTGGTATATCCTGGTATATTTTGGTATCCTCTGACATCTGGACATTTGAAATTTGGTTTTGCTTGATAGGTTTTTGAGGCTCACCAGTTTGAGACTTTGAGAAAAGTCCGTGTTCAGAAACAGAACCCTTAGGTAGATCATGGAGAGCACTGTTCCAGACCAAGTGGATTCCATGGTTCCAGTCGCTGACGCTGATGATCTTGCTACCCTTCCAACTTGCAGCAAGTGTCTGAGAGGTGTTCCTTTGGATGAGATCTCCAGCAAGGTAAGCCTTGCAGGAAAGGGTTCAGTGATCTGCAAGAGTTGCCACAATGTCACGACCATGTTGCACAAGCATTTCGAATCCATGCCGGACGAATGGAACCTGATGGACCAGGAAGAACAGGTGTCATTTTTCCAGAAGTGCTTGGAGAAACGTTCAAGTGACAATCAGGTGCTGAAGTTTAGCAACCTGAGAACTTTTGTGAAGCAAAGTTTGGTGACCAAGGTCATGAGCACCACGACCAAGTCGAGCAAAGGATCTTTCCAACCCCTATCTTATTGGGAGCGGAAGGGATACGATGTGAAGTTGATCAAGGAGAAGGCCGAGAACATGGACCACCCAGTCCTTGGAACCACGTACCGCTTGGACATCTTCCGCTTGAGCTACGAAAGAGCTGAGCAACAGATCGAGGAGACCCTTCTGAGCTTGGACCGCACTCTCAAGAGGAAGTCTTTCAAAGAGCCTAAGGTCAAACCTGCTGCCAAAAAAAGCAAGGGTGACAAGGATGCTGCCCCTGCGGAAGAACCTGTTGAGGATCCAGCCGAGAAGGAAAAGAAAGAGGGGACCAAGGCAGTTCTTTTGAATTTGGTCGATTTGGATTCCGACTCAGAAGATTGCAAGCTTGTGTCTTGGCTAAACCTGTTAGATTTCCAAGTGCACAACGCACCCCAGGAAGGTTGTGGAAACATTGGGTTTTGGCTTGGAGTTTGGACACTTGCTGGGGTCGGTTTCTCCTGTTCTAGGATGGCATTAAAATCCAGCAGCTAAACCATTACAAACCCCAAACCATCTTGTGTCGTGGTTGGGGATTTGTCGTGTAAAGGAAAGTAAGCTGTGGAGATTGGGTATGACATTTTTTGTAAGACATTTGTAGTTCTGCCGCTTTGTCATCACATCTTTTTGATTGTTTCGTGGCCTGAGGTTTCATCCACCACTCGCCCCACCAGATCTGAGAAGGCCCAAGCAAGGAAGGAACAGAGAGATGCAGACAAGAAAGCCAAGAAGGAGAGTGACCAGACACAGAAGATGTGTGCCAAGGTCATCTTGTCCATCAAGCCGATGTATGAGAAGATTTGCAAGCTCCTGGATGCTATGGGGGCCAAAGCTCAGGAGATGCCAGCTGTGGTGCTTGAGAACATCACAGAGAAAAGGAACAAGTTGCAGACATGGCTCAAAGAATGCGAGACTGTGGTCGACAAGTACTTGAAGAATCAACAAGTTGAAAAGGATAAGGTGAGTTTCGATGACTTGAAAGATGTCATGGCGGAGCTCAAGAGTTGTCAGGATGCTTACAAGGCAGTGCAGGAAGCCAAGAAGGAGTTGAAGAAAAAGTGAGCCTTTGTGAAAGGTTGGCCTCAATGTTCTGGCTAGGCGGTTGTCCGCCCGGCGGTTGTCCGCCGAGAAGTTCTTCAGACATTCCATTCTTTTGGATCACGATTGGTGTAGAAAATAGAGGCGTTGGCTGTATGGCTGTATTGAGCACTGGTGAAGATGTTGTGGTTGTGCTTATTGTTCACTTAGCTATCTTATATTGAGCTCACAGTTTGAAAATAAAGGCATCTGATCTGCCAGTCTTGAAAGCTCAAAGACCTTTTGATTTTGCAGTTAGAAATAAAGGAATAGATTTGTGATATAAGTTTCAATAATAGACAATATTTAGTTATGGGTCAGGGAGTTCCTTCTTAAATTTGTACATAGTCATATGAATATACAAATATCAACATGCAAGTATTTCAATATTTATATTTAGGAATAAAGTTGTGATATAGGTTTCAATAGTAGGCAATATATAGTTATGAGTCAAGGCGTTCCTTTAGAAATTTATACATAGTTAAAAATGAAAATATATAAGCGTATAAATATGTCAATGTTTTTTGGGAATAAAGTTGTGTTAGAAGTTTCAATAATAGACAATATATAGTTAGTCCGTGGGAAATGCCTTTGTAAATTACCCTCAAATCAATCTTTTTTGTGATGATGTTTTTGATGGATCTGAGCGACTGGTTTGGATTGAGAAAAGGGTTCAGAGCATGTGTTTGTAGGTGCCACCAAAGCTTTGCACATGTGTGCAGTCATCACTGTCACTAGTCTGTATTCATTCTTCCCATGAGGCGGTTGTCCGCCATGCGGTTGTCCGCAAATAAAACATAGATTCCCATCCATTTCTTTTGGCGCAATCAGGTCTTTTGTAATGTACTTGCATGATATTCCAAAACCATACAAGACCTTTTCACAGCATTTAGTCTTAGTTTAAGTCTCCCAGAAATCATTGTAGAGGTTATTCATATGTAGATATTCAGATTCGATCCAATGGCAATGGAAAATCTGCGGCCATTGAAACGACAAAGGCTTGCCTCAGCTCTGGCATTAATGCCGATGAATGCTTTGTGGGAACTTCAGAAAATTTTTCAGGATAAGACAGACAGCACTGCACTGCCCAGCGGGGCCTTCAAGAGGGCAGCCAAAGCAGTCTACCAGCCCAGCAGGTCTTGCTACGAGAAGTTGACCGTGAAATTACAAAATGGTGGCCACTGTTTTTTCTTTGCTGGACTTCTGCAAAAGATGTTGGTGCTTCTGCTGACAGAAATCAGTTGGTGGAAACAACGTTTTGCATCCTTGGCAGCAGATGCCCCTTTAGATTTAGTTTTGTATGCTGATGAATGCACAGGAGGAAATGTTCTATGCACTGCTTCTTCTAAGAAGATTTATTTCTTCTACATTGGCATCAAGCAAATGGGAGAGCTCCACCGCGCAAACGCATGGTTGCCTTGGGCCGCTGTGCCTGCCAGAGATATGAAAGACATTGATGGTGGTTTCAGTTCTGTGGTTTGTTCAATCCTGCTACATCTGAAGAATCAAGGCTTGGAAGGTGGACTTGACCTTGGTGGTAGCCGATATAGATTTCGAATCTCATCGTTTGTTGGAGACATGGACAGCGTCCGGCTTTTATGCTCCGCCAAAGGTGCCTCAGCTCTGAAACCTTGCCTTTGGTGCCAAAACTTGGTCTCCAAAGGTTCTCTCATACCAGAAAGCGACAACTATTTTGTAACAATTTCTTCATCCCAGGTGGAGAAGTTTGATCTGTTGCGAAGCCAGGAGCTTTTTGAAGCCTATGACAGGTTGCTTCGTGAAAAGCCCACCCGGACCAAGAAAGACCATTCAGAAGTTGAGAAGCACCTTGGATTCTTGATCAATGAGCATTCGTTGATTGCATCTCCTGAAGCCCGGGCCATACTCCCACTGGATAGAATTGTCACTGATAGCTGTCACAATTACTTTGCCAATGGTGTGGCCTCTCAAGAGCTGCTGCTCCTACAACAGCGCCTGAAAGAACATGGTACCACTTTGGACCACATCAAGCAAAGTGCCATTGAAGTGCAATGGGTTTGCTCAAACGACCGTTTCTGCAGTCGCACCAGTCGAAGTTTTCTCTTCTATGAGAGTCTGTGGCCAGATGATGGAGATATGTTCAAAGGGGGTGCTCAGCAAGTGTGGTGCCTGATTCCATTGCTGCATTTCTACGCTCACCAGCTTGCTCCTGACCTTCAAAGCTTGGCAATGAAATCATTCAGAGCCTTGTATTTGGTTGCTCAGCTTGAAAGTTTTACATCACGATTTTTAATCTGGTCAGTTTCAGGAAGATTTTTTGGGTGTTTCATGTGTCCAATGGCAATTTTTTTGAAGCATCATGAGTCCTCTTTGTTTCCTCCTTTTTCCCTTGGTGTCCTCTGAGGTTTTCCTTGAGCTCAAGAAATTCAGATATGGATGGGGCAGTTCAGCAGACTTAGACCTTGAACAAGGAAACACCAGACGTGTTTCATTGCAGTATATTCAGGCAAAGAACGTCCCAAACATCATTACAGATTGCACATGCCTTCCCAGTATTCCACAAATGGCTATCTCGACTGTTGGGCTGGAGAACAAAACCATAAAGTCTATAAGCAGTTCTATGCTGACACTTTGCAGGGCACATGGAACCCACACACTGGTGCTATGAGTGAGCATTTGCTCACAAGAATTTTGCAGAAACAAGTTGAGAGTTTGAGAACAGCTCCGTGGACAGATGGACTCACTGGACAGATCCATTGTGAGGAGAAAGTCTTCCAAGCCACAGGTTTGCGTTGCCGCATAAGTCAACATTTCCAATGGCATTCCTTGCATTTGTGTTGTAACGACATTTTCTTTTTCCGAGATCGGGCTGGAGCAGCAGAGTTCTTTGTTGAACATGTTGAAGATGGACATCTTCAATTCTTTGCGGTCATGGAATGCCTCCAGGAAGTTCATGGTTCAAAAGAGACACCTGTGGCCAGACATTTCCTCAAAACCGGTCGCAAAGAAGCTTTGCCTTTACGAGATCCTGATTTGCGGTTGCACAAGCCAACCTGGTGGTATGTTGAAGACTCCAGAATTTTGTGCCTGCCCTGAAAAAAGCATATTTTCCGACCATGTGAACTTCATTTGGTGCAAAGGTCGCAATGTTCCAGTTTCAGGTTTTTTTTCAAAGAAAAGTTGGGAAACAAGTGTTTAAAACACCATTTGTAAGTTATGAAACTTATAACTTACTTATATCTTTTCCAAGTCGTGGTCCAATGTAAGTTTCATAACTTCGGAATATCTTTCGTAACTAAAATATATATATATATATATATGATAACTAGAGGGGCCTGATGTTGTGGTGCGTCGCGTTCAGACTGAACCGCAGACGCCGAAGGGGCTGGCTTCAACACCACAGCCGTACGAGAACTGCGCCCGTCTAGCTCTAACCGCCTTCAACGCCGCGTAAGCACGCGCCACTTCCTTCCCCTTTTCATGACGCTCATAACAAGTAGTGCACGCTTCGCCCACCATTTTATGCAGCATCCGATCCCCGGCCGACCCCGGCGGCAACTTTTTACGCAAAGCGTTCCTCGCCTGCCGTATACTCCTGACACGTCGGCCTCCTCGGGTCCCTACCAGTCAGGGTTTCTCGGAGAACCTTCAATAAGTGAGCCACAAACGTCACCGCCTTGTTAATCTCCTTGTCTCTCTTCAGGATCTTCTTACGAACCACCTTCGAGCGATTCTGAGGACCACCACGACGTGTGACAACCTTCTTACCTTTCACACGTCTGGCCGCGTCTCTAGAGACCGCAGGTCCAGAAGATCCTTCCACCGCGTCAGCTTTGACCGCAGGTGAGGCCGTTTCCGCAGCAACTCCTCCAGCCGCTACTTCCTCCAGACTCACCATCGCTCCAGCAGCCCTTGCCAACTCGGCTTCACTCTTGACCGATGGCGCAGCAGATGCCGACGAAGCAGCTGCCGCCGCGTCACGAGTGACCGCAGGACGGACAACCTCCAAGCTGTCCTCCTCATCATCCGTGTCCCCCGTAGGCAACGCACCTAACTCGATGTCCGCTTCACCAGCCGCATCGACTTCAGCCTCGACTTCAACCAACCTCAAGGACGTGCCATCATGCACTGCTAAGTCCTCTCCACGATTGGCCTCTGGAGGTACCGCTTCGGTAAGGATGACGCTTTCGGTGCCGCGGTATAGAACAATACCCGCGTTCCGCAACGTTCCCACCTTCGTCGTAACCAAGGCCGTGGAACCGGAACGCAATCCCGGCTGCGCCCCGCCGGTAGCGTGCTCTATCCAATGAACAGCGACCCTATTGGTAACACTGCCACCACCAGGCAGGAGACCAAAACGAGCGATCCCCTCGACGTTCGTGATGTCCGTCCCGTGAAGCAACGTGACATCATCTTCGAGGTTCGTGACTCTGCCGTAAAGCCTTTCCAGCCTGACCTCACCCCCTGCCCAGGCATCTGACGAATGGCCTTGAAAGCAGCGGATACGGCTTCGGTCATGGCTAACCTCGAAGCGAGGTTTCTTGGAATTGGCACTGTAATCGGCTGCACGAAGAATCCAGTTCTCGCTCACGTAGAACAGCCAAGCCGAGTCACTCACCTTAACCCAGCCCTCGTCATCTATGTAACCGCAGTGGCCATGTCTTCCATGACGATAGGCACCCGTCATCACATACCCCATCTCACCGACGTCATGGCGGTAATCCTTTCTCCCTTTTCCTTTTCCACCACCCATGTCCGCGGCTTTCTTGCAGCCCGCGGGACAGCAAGGAGAAACAAGTAGATCTAGCTTAGACCTTTGCCCACTGCTGGAACCAAACGGCAGCGGCGGTATAAACCAATCCATTTCCATCCTTTGCTGAACCCCGGAACCAAAACTGCAAAAAACAAATCTACCAAAATCCATGTAAAATTCCGTGGACATGTCATGAAAATCATGAAAACGGTGGCTAGAAAAACCTACTTGGAAACTACAAAAACCTAAGAACACAAAATTCTCAAAACAAACAGCCAAAATCATGAAAACATGACTCACAACCCTAGGAAATCTAAACTGATTTCCCGCGAACGTCCTACGCTCCGCACACGTCTTACGCTTCGCACCCGTCCCCGCGAGCACACACCGCTCCGCGCAAGGCTTCCCCGCGAGCACCCCAAGCCCCGCGTGGACGACCCCAAAACTCCGTTAGGGGGGACCCCAAAAACTCTAGTTGGGTGGTTGTGATCACTAACAGTCTCATCATGTTTTCCCCTAATCTTCTTAACACCTTGAGGGTTAACTCCTAAAGCCTCAAGCGCCGAGGCAGCATCTTGGCCAGCTGACACCGGCGCTTTTTGACAAGCCGCACGGATCTCTTGATCGGCTTCCGCATCGGTCAGGAACTTCCCATCCACAACTCGACCGGTTCTCACCGTGAGATCATCAACGTACGCTACCCATTCCTTCGTGTACTTCAACTTCCGACCACGTCCCGGACTGTAAGCTCTGTCCACCACAAAGCAGAAGTCATCCGGACCATTGACGGGTCCAAATGTCAGACACACCGGAAGGAATTTTCCCGATCGCGCAACGATCGCCAGCACTTCCATAGCCCGCCTCGTGTTGGCTATTTGATTAAATCCGGTCACCGCATCCACAAAGGAATACCAGACCGATCCAGCAGCGGTAGCTAGCACATCAGTAGCCTTCCTACAATAGTACGTACTCCGACGCACCTGGACAATCACAGCTAGACTATCCGGACGTTTGCAGACTAAAGACAATCCAATTAGACAGTAGTTGCCTAACCAAATCTGACCCTTCTCAACCGCCATGCCCTTCGAACCATCATCCAAAGCAGGTGACTCCATACCGTACTGGCAGGCATCAGTCCTAACAAAATTCCAGGGAAACTTGGGCTCAAGAAGCGACCCACACAGCTTGAACACCTCTTGTCTGACTTCCCACCAGATTCTCAAGCGAAACTAGACGGGGCTTCACAGAGACCGCGATCCTGAAAATCCGCAAGGTCCCATCTCCCCCCATAAGACTCGTACTCCCTGTCGATGCCCGGTGCAACCGACAAACCAGAGCGACGCATCTCCGAAGAAAGATGACCCGATCCCCAAAAGATCTCTATGAAGTCAACCTGAGAAAACTTGTTCTCTCGAAGCCAAGCATCCAAAGCTCGACCCTCACCACTCGTCCAGACACTCAAACATCCAGATGGCGACAAGCCTCGCCAAGGAATTCCAATTCCTTGTCCAAAAATCTCAAAACTGAAGAGGAAGACGAAACATGTCCCAGGGGTCGGGGTGTAAACAAAACTCCTACTGGATCTTGAAGATGATACCCACCTTTGTCCAACTTCCTGGAAGAAGCAGCAGCTAGGACTCCATCCCTGTTCAGATCAACCTTGCTGATGATATCAACAACTTTCACAGGTTCCAGAATCGGTTTGGTACCTTCGGCACTGACCTTTCCTTCTTCATTCAAGAACGCCAGTCGCCACTTCACTCGAATACCTCCGATTTCCGGCACGTAATGATGAACTGAAACTTGAGCTTGCGCTTCGTCCACTTGCGTAACCCTTCCAAGATTACAACACTTGTCCCCTCGACTCCTCCTGTAAGCCAACTTATCGCCAATGCGAATCGTGTAGGCCTTGCCTCTTCGAGTAAGTGTAAATTCTAACTGCTTAGACTCTCCGCCAGCCTGCTGACCCAAGCTGGGCTCCTCGTCGTCCTTCGGATCTTCGAAAACAACCGGCTCTCGATTATCCGCGACGTCAGCGTCCGCTGGAACGAGGATGCAGTCTTCAGCATGAGCTTCCAAATCTTTCTGCGGCAATTCTGGACGACAAGGGCGCAAAAGTAATCTGTTACCCTGCACTTTAACCACGGTACTCGACCCGCCCCCTCTGGACGGGCTGTGGGACTTTTCCACACTACCGTCTCCGACCTTCAAGTCAATTTGCCTACGAAAGCGATTGGCAAGCTTTGAACGAGCCTCTGATGCTTTATCCCAATGTTTCGACACCAGAGCAGCAATCTCCTTAAAACCACCGTTGAGCCCAGTCACTCACAGGCTCAAACTCCAAAGTGTGGCGTAGCACGTCCTTTTCCAAAGGAAGACACAAACTCCAAGATCTCTCGCAAATCTCTAGGCGTAAAACCATGAGGTCCTGGCGTATTGTCTAAAACGTACTCCGCTACCACCAACCAATCGGACCAATTCTCCAAAGACCCGACTTCACGTACCAAAGCTCCAAGTACTTTCTGTACCTCTTGGTGCATTCTCTCGTTGGAACCCATTTCACAAGGTCTCAAAGCCATCGAAAACCTCTGTTGGATCCCCAACAAAGCCGTAAGCTCAGCCATGAGCCCGTTCCTAAACTCCACTCCGCGATCGCTCCGCAGGAGAGTCGGAATCGTCCGGCTTCGCAAAACACACCGCGAGAAGCCACGACGGACTTCCGCGTGCGTAGGCGACTTCAGCGGCTCCAACATCACCGCATGTGACAAACAACAAAAGTAAGTAAGTAAGAGAATATCTACAACCGTGTCGGTCCTCTCTGTTCGGTCCTTCACAGTCTACGGATACCTCCTGCCAACAACAGTCAGCAGAGCACTTCACTGCTTTACTTTCCACTCTTCTCGGACGTCCTCTGCCTTTCAAACACGACAGGCACGTCTCTGTCCACCTCTTGACGTCCTCTTGCAGAGTAGACCACCAGACAACTCTCTCCAAGAGCTGTGCAGTAACCTTAGCTGATCTATGAGCACCCAGGATCCCACAATGGACCTGGTTGTAGCAAGCTCGGCGCCATGTCAAACCATTAGCTCCAGCCACGCCGTTCGGGACAACAGCAACTCGAAAAACACGTCCAGCTGCCAACTGAACCTCTCTCTCCAAGAGCCCATCGCCTCCTAAGACAAACGGATGTTCAGTCTTCCTCAGAATTCCCGCGAGAGATCCATCCCTCCGCTGGGCCTCGTGATTCCCAACCTTGCTCTAGCCTCTTCAGCTAACCTATCTCTCTCTGCAACGTCGCTAGCCGCAGTCATCACTGCAACCTTCCGATCTTGAACTGGCTCAGCCCAGTCCGTATAGATCCATTCCTTCGAATGGAGGTAGACGACCGTTCTAGGCGCAACCCACTCTCGACCCACGAAAGCAATCGTTCGCCTCTCTGATCCTTCCTGGATCGTAATTCTCCGGCTGAGGGTGACTTGATGCCAATGTCCAGTTGGCATTAACGAAAAACAAGCAAGTACAAAATGATTCCTCAAAGACTTCCTATGCCCTAAGGACTCTTGCCCGTTTCCGTCATTCCACCCTTCGATTCGGAAAACTTCACCTATTAAACCCAAAATCCTAGTGAACTCAACCGGCAAACTACTCTTAGGGTCCTCCCACACACGAGAGCAAACACGGTCAACCAAAAGACGGTGATTGTGCCAGTTCACATATTCAAGTGACCACCTAAAATTGAGTCCTTGAACATTGGATTTCTTACAACAATGGTGGAGGTTCAAAAGACAATCGTCGCTCACCAGCACCCATCCAGTAACAAACGGATACCCCGCGCACTTAGATGCCGCGGGAGCGGTCTTGACGCCTTTTTTCCACTTGCGAACCTCCAAAACTCCAAGCCTGACAGAAGCTTGGGTACGATCCTCCGTCGTACATCCGGAAACAGCCCACTGCTTCACCAGACTGTAGGGTAATCGCTTGAATCCGAAAGGTCCGTCCGTAGCGGCCACAAGCGCCCCCACTTCCAAAGCAAGATCGAGATCATCCTCTAAATCCCGATCCTCAGCGGCTGCTTCAGCTCTTTCCTGCATCTCGACAACCTCATCCTGAGCTTCTTTCTCGATGCAAGCTGGGCAACGGCTGAAAAGATAAGTCTTTTTGCCACAAGAACACAAGCCATCGTGCTCCCAAACGTCTCGAGCTGGTTCGGCAAGCATTCCCCGGATGCCAACCGCAGGGATAGAAGTAACCTTCTCCAAACGAAGGGCCTCAAACATCGCATCCAGTTCGTCAGGTCGGCGGGTCTTCGTAGCCACTCCGAACCCATTCAACGGATCGACCACAAAGTCCTTTCGAAGCTCTGGTAACGCCTCCTTGACGTCCGTGGCACCCAACTGAGTCCTCCACATCCGTGGGTTAACAACAAAGACCGCCTTAATCTTCGACCACGCAGCTCCAACTGCTTGAACCTCTTGGTTCTGAAGATTTCTCGCCTGGAGGACCAACTCCACCAGGAGGGGATAACGCAATAGTCCCGCTATCACGCCCCCTTGTCCAAATCCCAACACAAGATCTGGCCGGAACGCCGCTGACTCACGTAACGTCTTCAACAAATCGATCCTCACTCTCTTAGTCTTCTTACTGCCGCTACTGAGTCGTGCCACCGCCCCGTCGAAGTGAGAGCAGCACCCCTCGTCATCTTCGAATGGACTAGCAAGCCCGGATCACCACACTGATTCCCGGGAGGGCTTGTTCCGATAACCTAGACGCATCCTTCAGGACCGCGTTCCCGTCCTTCAGACGTTGATAGTCCATCACAACCAAGACTCTAACTTCTGAAGACCCTGCGAGTGCCATCACACTCGAGGAACCTACGACCGCTGGATCAGGAACCGCGTCGTCCCCAATCGCCCATGGAACACTTGAGGTAGTCTCCGTACCTTCCCCAAGATACTCGTCCAAATTGAACTTTTTCAACTGACCGGCAACGCCTTCAATATCTTTGGTACGTGCCTCCAAAAGTTCATCTCTTCCAGCGGGGTTCCTACTGAAGCCATCTCCCAGCTTCGCAGACCTACCACTTAGGCTTCGAATCTTACTCCCATCAGCAAGAATTTCCGAAACCCATCGAACCAACTTCGTGTCAGCTCCGATGTCGCTACTCTGAGCCCTAGTCAGATTCGCATGATCAGTCCAACAAAGAGTCTTGATAGAACCGAACATCTTACGCGTAGCTCTCTTCACTTCAAGCTGAGCGTAAGCTTCTTGGATAAGTGGCGGCCAGCTCTGTTGCGCAGGCGTCAGTGNTCGTGTCAGCTCCGATGTCGCTACTCTGAGCCCTAGTCAGATTCGCATGATCAGTCCAACAAAGTGTCTTGATAGAACCGAACATCTTACGCGTAGCTCTCTTCACTTCAAGCTGAGCGTAAGCTTCTTGGATAAGCGGCGGCCAGCTCTGTTGCGCAGGCGTCAGTGACTTAGAATGCGTCATCAAGACCTTCATTCTCGACATCTATCCTTGTCAGGTGAGCTGCCATAACGCCCAATGTTATGTCCCAACAGCTTGCCTTCCGTCGCGCAAATCTCCGCTTTAGAAATGCCGAAGGAAAAACCGAAAATGATCGACTTGTCGAGGAAACCTTCCAAAGAAACCAAGTGATCTAAAAGATGAGGATCCGCCTTCGGATACCTCTGACCCAAATCCTTTCTCAACTCATCATAGTAGAAATCCGTGGGAGTCTCTTCCCCCATTTTCTCCATATCAACTGATTCGCCTATGTGATAGATCGGATCGGTCCTCGTGTTCTGACCTTCCACGCGGCTAATCCCAAGCCCGCTGGTGGAGCAACCTTTACACCACCCAGCCCAAGCCGGTGCCGACTTCAAGTAGAAGCGAACAACAGGAGCATCAACGTGCTCTTCTGGGAATCCACCACGTTCGTTCCACAAACGGTGATCCCTAGCCAAAAGTAAATTCCAAACCAAATTCGTGTCTCGAGCGACCACGATGCGGTACGGATAGGATTCAATCTTCTCAGTAAAGTTTGAAATGTTAGGCACTCCGGGCCCTTCCCATTCGCGCCAATCATCCTTCCAGTTCCACACACCTGGCCTTGGCAAGGAGTCCAAAAACGTCAAAACTTCAGGATCTCGAATCTTCAAGTCGTTCCCAAAGCTGAACAAGGAAACCGCAGCAAACGTGCAAAGAAGACCAAAACCAAACTTTAGAGTCGTCGGCTTCGTACTTGAAACCGTCTTCTTGCACGATCCGCAGCCCTGTAATGAAATGGACGCGATCTTGTCACCACAACCCTCACACACATTGAAGGATGCTGGCTGAGCAATTCCACAACTCTGACAAGACCCGTTTCCCGTCATAAACCTGGTGTCCATCAACCCACAACTTGAGCAAACGGCACTTTCAACCAAGCCTTGCCTCACCTCAGCGACCACATCACCTTGCTCCAAGGTTTCGTCTTGACCGCTAGCTGAGGCTACTAGAACCATTCCATTCGTAGCTCCAGTATCCCAGATTCCCGGAATCGCTTCTACCTTACCTCCATGGATCGGCAGAACCGCTTCACACAAGGAACCGTCCAAATATGTCTCCGGATCCCTTCGCACAGGAACCAAAAGACCATCTCCAGGACTTACGACCGCAGGCTCCACCGCGTCATAGCGCAACAACTGACGATCGCCGCCCCCTGGCTCACAGGAGCCAGATCCGTCAACACTTGACAGAACGGAAACAAAAGGATATGCTCGGTCCCGGCGAGCATTGGTGTTGTCCTCACACCTTGGAACCTGGATACCCAAACTGTCAAGAATATGGCAATCAGGTCCTGGTCGAAATCCAAGGCCCCGCTTGGCTTCACAATCCAAAGCACGACCTCCAAGAATCAACCCGTGCCAATCCGAAGTCCCTCGTGCTGCAACCTTACAGCGGACCCAGATCTGTGGCCCTTTCGTGGCATTCTCATCAGCCGCACACGGAGTACCACAGCACCCTTCAAAGGCACTGAGAGGCACCACTTGCAATCCCATGGACGTACTCCGGGTACACCCATTTCTCAAAACGAACAACAGGAAATCTCTTATCCTGAGGCGTGATGCCAAGCGTAGCTGCTCGGTTCAACATCCCGCACACCAACTCTTCAGTAACATGGTTAGAACCGGCACAACCGTCAAGCATCGTTTCAACAAGCTTGTCCAACACACGGACTGAGGTTCTGTACTGATAGCCACCCCGCTCATTCTCCACAACATGAAACCAATCCGAAGGGATCTGATCCAACGTAGTGAAGGGCTGCTTCTTATCAGCCGCGGGTGCACTAGCCAGCACCGCGCTGTTCTTCGGCACCTGGTTCTGCTCGTTCGCAATCACCACCGAAAAACTCGCAAAAGGATTCGCCGCCGACAAACTGCCCGACGGTGCACTCCAACCAGCAGGAACGTTACCCTGGCCTTGAGCCTGGTCGTTTCCCGCACTCGTAGACGAAGCCGCAGGGAGTGCGTGAACCATATCACACTGAGCACCCTTCTTGCAAGAACCATTGCGTTGGAAGAACGGACAGATCTTCCTTCCGTCCTTATCCTTGCTCTTCCCTCCGCCTTTGCCCTTGCCTTTGCCGCGACCCTTCCCTTTGACACCACCTTTTGTAGCTAGAGTAGAATCGGACTTCTGCTTCGCCTCTGCTAGAACTCGTTTTCTGAGCTCTTTGTCGTGAGACCAAGGACAACGATCTCCCTTAGGGCAAGAACCGTGGTCCCTGAAGTGAAAACAAATCTTCTTGCCACCAGCATCCGTAGCAACAAGAGTAGAAGACGGCTTCGCCTTAGCCGCGGCGACTTCCGCCTTCGCCCGCTTGGCTTCATCTTTTGCTTTTCTAAGCTCTTCCTTCATCTTAGCCAGCGGTTTACTGTCTGCAGTAGACCCACCATCCGTGTTCAAAATGGAGTTAGCAGTAGCCTTGTGCGTCGCCTCACGCTGTTCAATTTCAAGGACAACTCTGTGCGCTTCCTCCCACGTCTGTGGTCCTCTCAACGTATGCTCAGTTCCCCAGAGTCTCTTATCACCTCTGATCTGTTTCTGTAGATGTGTCGGCATCTTGCGAAGGTACGAGAGATACAGTTCTCTCGTCGTTTTCCCTAATCCTACCGACTCCAACTCTGAGATGCTCGACTCGAACAATGGCTCAAATTGGCTAGCTGAGAGTCTCCCTTTGGAAAGTGAGGCGTGCTCGGCATCAACCCGAACTTCCTTCTCCTCACGGCTCTCTGCAAAAACCAAATGTTTGTTCTTCACTCTGTTGTACACCGACTCAGGATCGTCAAGAACTTCACCAGATTTCCAAGCCGATCTATAGATGTTTTGGTAAGTCTTCAACCTACTGCCCCTGCAACGGGCTCTCAAAGCTAGAAGCTGTTCACGATAGGACATGCCTTTGCAATTATTGGCAAGAGCGCAAACATCTTCGAATTCCCCGTAGAACAGAGCCACGTCTTTAGCATCTGACCTATCGTCGGTCAAAGTAGGCCACTGGAGATCCGCCTTAACCGAAGTAACACTACTACCCGGTCCACCACCGCCTCGAGATGACAAAGCCTCTTGGAGCACCTTGGTCTGTGCTTCCAGAGCTAGAACCATATCCTTCTCTGGACTCGACGCCTCAGACCCTCTCTTCAAAGCCTCCACTTCCATCTCAAGCGCGGCCAACTTGGCCCGCGCCGGCGAGTCACCATCACCACGACCACCACCTAACCCACTCCGCGACCCTCCAGGCTCCGCAGGTTTAGGCATGGACCGCGTGGGCGTACCCACCGCGCCGTCCTCGACTGAAGGTGTAGAAAACAGCTTGTCACTCGCACTGCTCTCTTTACCCCCCAAGCCAAGGATGAGCTCTCCAATGCAACCCACTTGCATCGATCTCTCCTGTTCACCGAGACCGTCGTCAAGAGCCAACCTTGCAAACCTTTCACGCAAAGAAAGAACCAACGACTTGGGATCCGACCCAACAAGCTCAAAAGACTCCTTAAGTATCTCCGCCTTCATCGTGATCCGCTCCAAGTCCACAGCTGACACGCTGTGACCCAAGGTCTTCAAGGCTAACACCAATCGCACAGGATCATAGATTCCAAACAATTCTCGAAGGAGTTGTTCGACCTCAGCAGGTCCCGTGCCCGCGGAGGAAGGGGGACCACTACCCACCAACCTCGCGGCACCAACAGGAACCAAAGCAGCAGGCATATAGCCGGCGGCCCAGCGACCACACGCCGTAACTCTGAAGACCCTCCATCGTCTTCATCGTCATCCTCGTCGGAATCATCAACTGCCTCTGCTTCGTCCTTACCATAGAGTTCTTCCATCGTAGCTCTCCACAACGCGACTTCCTGACCCGTAGAAAGACCCACACCGTCCTTACGTTTCGTAGGCCTCCGTCCTTCAGCTTTGCGCCATTGCTGCCACTTCGGAAAACTCATACGATCGGGTACCGGAACTCGACCGTCTGCGAGACACTGACTCAGAGTGACTCCATCCGCCTCACCAGACACTTCCTTAGATCCGGCTCCTTTAGGTATAGGAAGCTCCATAGCTTCTCACCTCAACCACGCGAACCGAAGTTCCGCAGCGGAGCACGCGAACCGAAGTTCCGCGATCTAAGCAAAGCACACTTTCAAAGTGTTTCCCAGAACAGCCCCCAATTGTGAGCAGGCTAGCAGTGGACTTCCCCCTAGGAATCACACGCCAGCAGCTGTCTTTTCTGCTCTCTGGTTTCACGTCTGGCTGCAGATGCTTTCACCTAACGTGCCAAGTCAAGCGCTATGGCTTGAGCCAAAAACAACGTACACGAATTAATGTTCTGTGAAACACTACGTGCAAACCTACAAAAACATGCAACTAAGTAAGCTACGTGGCTGTCAAACGTACCTACCTAATTACGCAGTGGCTGTGCAAAAGAAGCTACACTTACACTTCATATATGTAAGTATGTATCAATGTATATACACTCTACTTACTTGTAACCATGCAGAAGTATGTATGCCTATGCACGACTAGGTATAGCTATACATAGCTTTTCGAGTATGTAAAGCCGTACATAACCATAAATGATATGTATGGATATGTATAACTCTGCAAAACTATTTGTAAAGAGGCTATGTATAAGTACGTAAAACTACGTACATCTATTTGCAACTATGGAGAACTATGTAAAACTATATACTGCATAACTATGTATAACTTTATATAACTATGTATGTAAAGTTCTGTACAACTATGTTTAACCAATTCGAACTATGTTTTAACTATGTATATAGCTAGAATTGTGTATCTATATATATATATATGCAAAGCTAAATCTGTATGTATATTTATATACACGTATTTGTGTGTATATATATTTCTAAAGATTTATCTCACAATACATATTTGTACATATACAAGTCTTTAAATATATCTATGTGTAAATATGTATATATGTATGTATACGTATGATCTTTTGAAAGGCCAGCGTTCTCGGCCCCGATGTTTCATAAAATATGCAATTTTTCGGTGATGTGAGGCACAAAGTATCTGCAATCCTTTGCGGCCTGTAGCGCACAAATTCACCAGGCTCCCATGCTCGCAGTAGGAGGTGAACATGGCTCAGCCATGAAAGTCAATGCAGCAAACAAGCAAACACCTACTACTGTACTCTTTCTTTTCTTTGTCCATGGGTTCTCTGAGCCAAAATTCCTAAGAAGGATTCCTTTTCCAAAGCAGTTGCTTCCAAAGTCAAGCTTGTCTTCTTGCGGCTAGCATCTTTCTGTCCTAGCAATGTACAGCTCCTTTGGCTCGTGCTCGTATTCAAGATAGAAGAAAGCAACTAGCTCGGAAGTTTATTGTCGAACCAGCGGTGACTCCGCGTACACCCAATGGAGATTAATTAGATATAATTAAATCTAAAGTTAATATTTACATATATTTACGGTCTACCATCGTATCGTAGGGAAGGTGAGTACTCCTTGAGCTTCGTCGTGCAGACAGGCCCGAGTTTGATCAATACTCCCCTAGGTAATGTATCACGGATCCTGCACCCAAATTTCACACAAACATATCTATCTATAACTATTGATAGAACCATAAATGCAGCTAAATACGAATAGCTATTTTCATTGCAACATGTATTTGCTGTGTATAGAACTATATTTATCTTTATTGCCTATAAGTGTATCTCGATATCATGTATATGTATATATATATATGTATAAATCACCACATATTGCCTGCGTTTTTGCATCTTGAGAGAACGGAGTTCTGGGCTGTTTGGCTGTTTGGCTCATTTTGGCTCCAGCTGGTGGAGCTAACGGCACTGCTCCAGGCAGGGAAAACGCTCGGAGGAGAAGTCTGGGAGTGACGATTTTTCCGTCGAAAAAGTCTCCCAAGTCAGAGCTGCAGAGCTGTTCTGTAAGAGTTTGGGTTTGAAGTTGAATGATGAAACACCGCTTTACAATGTGAAACCAAGTGAAAACGTTTGTACCTTCTAATGTGCAAATTGGAGCCTCTTTGCAACATTTACGTCAGACGATACATGTCAAGATCTGGTTCTGCCACCTGAGATCATGGAGACGTATGCTGCAGCAGAAAAGCATTTGGACAATGGTGATTTGCAATTGAGCGTGAGGCCTGGTGTTGAGTCGTGTGGATTCCACCTCATATTCCCCAACCAGCCAGTTATTACCACAGTCTGCACGGATGACAACTAGGATTAATTGACACGCCAGGATTTCTTTGTGAGTTGCACGATAGGTTCGAATAACGTTTTCTGCCCGACCAGAACAGGTTCGCAGAAGATGCACTGGCTGAATCACAAAAGTCTGGCCAGCCACCGTTGGCTTTGCATTTACTTGTATGGAGACCCAGAGCTAGGCCAATAGTAGAATGGCATTTGCAAGTACGTTTTGCAGCTGCAGAACATTCTGCATGATCTTGTTCCAGCATGTTCCAGTTGAGTCTGCGTTGGCACCAAATCACATTAGGCAGATCAGATGGCTGTGATGTCTTCCTTTCGCACTAAGGTCCGTGCAAAGCAACGCCTTGGAATTCCCGCTAGTGATTTGGTGACTTTGCAGCCAGCTACAATGGGACAATCATTCTTCCAAAAAGCGACAAACTGTTTGTAGCAACATTGTACAACGTACAACATGCTTTGAATTGCTGTTATCCACGAAGTGAGCTGACCAAGCAAAGCAAGGGGTGTTTTACCCAGAGCACACCATAGTTTGTAGTGTGCACACTGCATGCGCATTCATTTCAACCGCATCAACCCCAGAGAGAGTTCATGAAGTGCCAAGGTCAAAGATGCAGCTGAAAAAGCTCGAAGTCAAGATCTGTCTTTCAAAGCTGCTGTGAAACTTGCAGAAGTTTCTTTAAGCTTGGGAGATGGTCGTCTTAGTGACGCAGTGGAGCAGGCCAAAGACTTGCGCTCTTTAGCCACAGAACTTCCGCCAAGTGAGGCACACTTGCACACTGTGTGCTTGAGCTTACAAGTCACGATACAAATTGCTCGTGGTGCTTTGGATGATGCCATGCGTGCTTCCATGGAACTTCTGGCAGCTGCCCAAAGACGACAGGACAAAGGGGCTGAAGGTGGTGCATGGCTGCGCATCGCTGAGGTTCACCGGCACCGAGAAATGGGAATTGGAGGAGGAGTTACGTCATCGACAGCAGAAGAGACTCTACAGGCCGCAGAACGATCTGCAGATCTACATCGAGATGCAGCCAGTAAAAACGATCGAGATCAAGAGATACAAAAGGGCATTGCTTCAGCGCTTGTTGAGGCAGGCCGAGCATGTTTGCGATTGGGCCGCTTTCGGCAAAGCATTTCTTTTGCATCTGAAGCCATGGGAATCTTCCGGCGCCTGGGTTTCTTGCATCGGTTGACAGGGGCCTTAGACGTAGAGCTAGAGGCTCATCGAGGACTGATGGAGCCCATGATTGGTCTTCAAGCTGCGAACCACGAACTCCAGCTGCTTCGAGAGTCCTCCGAGTCCTCCGAATCGTCTCGAGGCTTTAGCCAAGCTGAGGCAGAGATCTTGGAGGCGATAGCTCGAACGCATGGTTCACTTTCTGAACCATTGGGTGCTGTCCGAAATGCTTTGTTGGCAGCAGATCTGCGGAAAGAGATCCAAGATGAGGCACGAATGTCGAAGCTGAACATAATAGCCTATCGTTTGTTTCATAGGAAGTTGTCTTTATTCAGGAACCCATTGAGTCCTATCTGTGCTCTGTAAAGCTTTGAAGGTCTAGCCATTTGATCACATCTGCCCAATCCTGCTTCTGAGCCAGCATCTTCCTGACTCTTGGAACAGTTTTCAGGCCGGCGAAACTGCTGCTTTGCTTCTTGCTGCTGATCAACAAAGAAATCTTGGCGAAATGATAGACGCTACAGAGACTGCAGAACGAGCCCTGGCCTTGGCCCGCAAGACTGGCAATGCTCAACACGAGGAAGAGGCATGGGAGTGTACACAGTGGACGGGACAGAAATGGAAAGACAAAATCAGATCGACAAAATCCTATTTCTGTCTTGAGAAAAAATTGGGAGAGATTCAGAGCTTGAGATACGGATGGTTGGGTCTCTTTGAGGGACATGCCTTAAAGGGTAGGGGTATAGGGGTATTAAGCCAATGCAGGATTTGTATCATTTGTTCTTGACTCTGAATCAGCCATGTATGACAGAAAATTTAAGTTTCCGATCTAATATTCTTCCGCTTCCCATTTTGCAAGCTACAGGCGGCTAGAGTGCTTAGCCGTGTGCTGGCGGAAAGAGGTGCGGTTGAAACCAGTTGAAACGATGTGTTTATTGATGTTTATTAAATTTATATATTGAATTAGAGAATGTATTATGTATATATATATATATATAAAACGTATGAATGATCTTGAAGGACTTCTTTGATTTGCGTCTTTTTTTTTCATGCTGTTTTTGTTTTTAGGTCTGAATGATCAAGCGCCTCAAAGGCCTGAGGCATTGCAAGCGCTGGAGGCACTTGAAACATCTCGCGATGCAAAGCTGAGCACCTTTGTAAGGATTGTAAGGATTGTAAGGATTGTAAGGATCGTAAACTTGTAAACATGCTTGTTACAGATATTTCTCGTACACTGTAAGACATGCTGTCTCCATATTTATAGATGTCTAGTCTACAGATGTGTATGCACAGACCTTCTCGATTCACATCACCCATCACATTCCTCATGCGTTTTCTCACAGTTTCCCTCTAACTTATATTATATTGGCCTGTTTAGCCAGCACAACAGTTGTTCTGCATTACATGTGATTGTTTACTTTGTGCTTGCTTTATGTATGTGCTAGTATATCCAGCATGCCGAGATTGAGTCTTTAGATTTATAGATTGCGAACTAGACTAGTTCAGTGCTGATTTCTTCAGAGGCAGATTTTATTTTTATGATATGCATTTTGTTACATTATATATAGCACTACTTTTGTATCAGCTTGACCATGCATTTTCTATGCAAGTGTACCCCTCAACGTTTGTTTTCTTATTTACTTTGGCGCCATGCAAAGGCCTTGATAGCAGCAGTAAAGCAGCGAGATGGAGCAGCAGCCAAGGAGACCTCCCAGTGGGATTGAATTCTTTGCTGGAATGCAAACGGATGTTTTGTCAATGTGTTGTTCATTTTAGGTCTTTGCATGTCTGGGTCCTTTGACAGGTTTAAGGCGTACTGATAACCTGTTTGTGGTTTCAGACGTCAGTAATGCACGGCCAACTTTTTGTGGACTTTCAGGACTCGGAACGTGTGCTCAATTCTTTCGGAGGCCTCGTCACGAACAAGGATCCTGGCACGAAAGAAGTTTTTTGGGTACGTTTCGCCTCAGATATATTCAGTCGATTTTTCGGAACTCAGGATATTGCGGACCACATCGTGCCTCTCATTAGCAGAGATCCAGAGGCTGTGAAGTTTCTCAGGCGCTGAACGCGAAGATGTACATATATGCAATATCCAATATTCATCAATATTCACTATGTATCTTCGAAGTGCTATAGGATGTTGCAATATGATGCATTTGATGGTCATGGGTGTGATGTATGTGGATTTGTGCAATCCAATCTGGTTTCATCACACTTTGAGAAGGTTTGACACCTGTTTTGCCAGGGAAGAGCTTGGATGGAACATCGAAAAGCCTTACACACAGAAGCAGGTTGGCAAGGCAGGAACTTAAATTTGAGCTTCAGCTCTAGTATTTGATTCATTTGATCTGTAGTAGTTGTGGAGTTTCAAGTTTCAAGGATAGACATCAAAAGATATGAAAAGACGTAAAAAGACTGCAGAATCCTCTATAGAGGTCGAGTCATAGCGTGTAGGGCCAAAGGTTGAAGCACAGTCTCAATGCTTTGGCCTAGGCCCTAGGCAGGCATTTCTTCCAAAACTCAACGGCTCAACGTTTCTGTTGCAAAGCAGTCTGTACGCGATTTGTCTTCCCAGGAGGTCCGACATTTGGATTTTTATTTGGGGCATCGGCTGACAGGCGAGTCCAAGAGCTATCAATCTTGGAAGAGCAATTTGGTGCTGTCACGTTAATCAATAAGAAAAGCATTTTTGTTTGGCAGAAAGTGTTTGTTGAAGATTGGACTTCACAAGTCTTGCATTTGGGAAGAATCCATGCTGTAGGCATGGGCTTTGGTCCGCAGTTCAAAGTGGTTCGAGACTTAGTGGGCGAGATTCAGCAGAGAATGACACAAAAAGTGACACAAAAATTCTGGATTCGTTGCAATGACTGCAATGACTGCAATGATTTTGGGTTTTGACTCTGATCGCTCTGATCGCTCTGCCCAGTGCACATTCCCTGTCCGTGTATGGGGCTCTGCACCTGTGGCGGTCTCTGTGAACCAACTGCCTGAGACAGAGGCTTGGGGCTTGGACTTTGTCATGTAATGCGAATTGCAGTGACTGCAGTGACTGCAGTGACATTGATAAAGTGACATTTTGACATAGTGATTACAACGTCCCATTGACATTTGCTTGAAACTTTGGGTTGTGGCTCGGAAGGCGTGGCAGATGGAGATGATGTTTCGTCCAGGCCACATCTTTGACCATCACTCATCCGCAGCTTACCATACATACGATGGCGGATGAGCAAGAGCCAGCCTCTACAAAAAGCATTGACCGTGCGAGCTGTAAGGGGCAGAACTGCTTTGTACTTTCCATTGTTTTGATTGTTTGACTTCGACCGTCCAAGCAGAATTCGCGAGGCTTCATCGATTCTGGGCTGCAGTCTGGAATGGTTCATGCGCCCTTCTTTGACTGAGGAGCTATGCACAGGTAGCGCAAAAAGCATGTAGCAAAGATGCTCTTGCAGATGTCGTCTGGAAGTTTGGAGCAATTAGGAAATTCAGAGTTTAGCTCGAGTTGAGTGCCCTGCATTCGGTTTTCGCTCCAAACCGGTTGAAATACAATGGCAGTTGTCGGGCATTTTCTTGAGTGCACTAGTGCCACATTAACATTCAAGCATTCCCAAAGTCAAGATTGCCAAAAAAGGCTCTCGGGGCCGCCTAGTGTCAAGTACTAGTCAATAGCTAAGAAACAAGATTCTGAAGGAACACTGGTTCGATACTGTTCAGCGGTCTGGCATCAAGAATTTAACTTATCCAATCAGCAATTTCTGTTTCCCAGGAGATGATCTTCGATGCCTCCAGCATTGTCTTCCTGCTGAAATCATGCACACTCACTCATTACATTGCAGAAAGTCATGCATTCAAATACATTCAACTGGAAAGCCACGAGTCAGTTGCTGCACAATTCCAATCTTTTATCACGCCAACTGATGCAGAATGCCATGAAGACTTGACAAGATACAGGCACCTTCAGAAATTCGTAAGAGTGACATAAAAGCAGAAAAAAGGAGAGAAAAAGATGGCTATCGAGTCTGGTTGTGAGCTAAAACGGAGCATTAGGATGGATCCCTGGATGCACTGCATCGAGTGGCTGAAAATCAGATAGCTTTGACCAGTCGGATGTTTGACTCGACTACACATGTCTCCATGAAGGCCCAAGAAGTGGGCAGTGAATAGTGGGCTTGACACCTGAAATCAAACAGTGAACCATTTGCAGGAGGGGTATCACTTTGCTAGCTGTCACCATCCACAATACCCAACATCACTAGACATTGATGAAAAGCAAGCACATCAAGAGGACTTCAAGCCGTTATGTGCAATGGCCTGCGATATTATCAAGTCGGGACCTGAGAGTTTGTGGCTTGACCTGTTCAATCACAAAGCATGAAGAGTGTGCCTGTCATTGATCAGTTTTCCCTGTTTGTAAATTCTTGAGGTGTTCATGGCACTTTATGTTTTTACAGAAACTGTAGAAAGGAATCCGTAGAGGGTTTGCACACAAGGAAAAGAGAAATTGAAGATGTGCAGCAATGAAGAATCGTGAGAACAGCGACGCTCAAGGGAAGGAAAGGCAACAAAGGCAACAAAGGCAATGAGGCTAAGGATTAGGTTGAAAAAAAAACTCGAACTGCCAAAAGTATTCCTGCAGAACAAAGATGTCCCCTGGCTGCGCCAGACAAGCGCGCAATCCTTGAAAAGCTCAAAAGCTCACTCTTCTACCACTGGATTGGTAGACTCAAAAGCAAATTGGTGGTGCATAGGTTTCTCAGAACTCTGTACTGTATTAGTTGGAAGAAAGGAAAGACCAGAACTGCTGATAAAGAATGTATTGTATGATAAATGCATATCGTACAGTATACCGTATACGTACTTTTATAGGTTGACCATAAAAAACTTCCAATTTGACTCAGGAATTGTCAAGAAATTTCCTCTTCCATTCCAACGCAGAAACCCAAGCAAGTTTAGGAAGACTACGTTTCTATTCCCATTCACGACAAGCACATGTGTCCTTTTGAAGCGACTAACATGCAGCAACTTTAAAGTACGTATCGTGAAAGGCATTACCAGCAGCATGATGTGGAATCTCAGCAAATGCATGTAAATGCACAGTGCAGTATCATCCAAAGCGTGGCCTACCCTGAATGGCAACCCTTTGCACATTGGTTGCATCAGCTGTGTTGTCTCACCCCATGAGATTTGCTTCATTCATGTGAGTGTGTACAGCGTGTATCATTCCTCATCCAAGTTGTGGTTGCTTGTTTTGCAGAGCTGATTGCTCTGGCTCGAGGTTCTACAAATGGGGCATGTTTTTATGCTTTGTCATAGCGCCCGAAACTCAGTGGCAAACTCCACCTCAGCAAAAGAGCACCCATTTCATGAGATTCTGTGAAAGCATCGCTCAAAGCCAAGTTCATGCTTTGATGGCACTTTGGTGTTCAGAGCAAAGGACGATAGCTCTTTACTTGGCGATCAAGTGTCCGTGTGCTGGCCATGTTTGACTTAGTGCTCAATGCGTGTACTGGGGTGAACCAGCCATTGAAACCAACAGAAGACAAAAACTCGAGACCAATTCTTTAATTGTCTTGGATTTTTGATTTGCAGGTATTCAACGATTTGCCCCGCTGGATTCGCAGCAATGCTGGCACATCTGGCTCCATTCCAGTTGACTTGTGCATAGACTGACGCAAAGTTCAGCATGACTTGCTGAGTGGCTGAGTGGAATTTCAATCAGTAGGTCTCAAGTGGTGAGCAAAGCCTTTATGTGTATTCTGTATTAGTCATTGAGTCTTGTGAAGGGTGTTCAATGAAATAGTGCCCCATGCCCGTGCAGATCACTGGCATATTTTCAGCAGCAACAGTTTGGATGCCTAGAGTCTAGACTCAGAAGAGAACGGAAGACAATCAAAGACTGTTTGAGATGGGAGATGGCACGGGCCACTGAGACGTATGAGAGATAGTGAGAGGTACTTTGAGACACGGAGAGCAATTGCTTTGCTTTGAAGGGTTCTTCTCTGAGCTCAATCTGTTCTCTGAGGGTATCCCGCACCAAGGGGATCATCATGTTCTTCGTGAAGCGGTCGCTTAATCACGTGCGCAAGCTTTACATTGACGACCTCTCCGCCAAGAAGATGACTGCAAAGCTGGCATGTTCAGACCCAGAAATTGCACTGTCAACATTCTTGACAGTCTTTGCATGAGCTAGAAGCAAGACGGTGTCAGTTCCCTTGAGTGAATTCCAGGCAAAGACACAGCAATGTGGCAGCATAGCGAAAAAGTGTCCTTGCTGGTCACTCCCTTACCTGAAGAGCGTGCCAACAACCATTCGGATCAGCGCAAACACGGCCAAGAGAAAGCTGAACTTTTGCTGATTCAAAATTCCAAGTGTTATCGCAGGAATTGAACTCTGAATGTGATGCTTGTTTTGGGTGGTGTGTCTCATGACAAGCCAAACTCAGCAAGATGCAGACTTGTGGAGTATGCACGCAGAATCAGAGTGCTTTTCAGAATTCTTGTCATTGATGTTTCTTTGGTGAGGTCGCGTTGGCTATTTTTCTTCACCAGCCTGGGTGTTGTCATGGGCGCGGTGCTGAGCTTCCAACGCTTTGCCACGCTTTCTCCTTCAAAGTGGAATCTCAAAATGATGCTTGAAAGTTTGAACAAGCATTAAAACTTTGCTCTACACACTGTTTTTTGGCTGCAAGATGCATCAGATGCACTGGCAGTTTCATTTGCACTGACCCCCTTGCTGTTTTGCGCCGGATTCACATCCAAGTTTGCCCCGGTCCTGAGGCTTTTCAGTAGGTGTGCTGCTTTCCACATGCCCAGATGCTGGTGATGCTCTTTGGCAAGGGGTGCGCAACTTCAGGGCTTTCAGTCTGAAGAAACGGAACGGTGACAAAGTCCGGTGTCTAAATTTTTGCAACGAAATCAATGAAGTGAATCAAACACTCGCGATGATACCTTAAGTCTTTTGCTTTGTACTAGATATGCCTTGATCTCAACCTTTCTGAACTTTGCCAGTTGGACTGTGAGATGAAGACGCCTACACCTCACAACTTGAACCGCTTGAACCAGTCATAGATTTATTCAAAAGTTGGTTTTGATGTTTGTGCACCTCTTTGTGCCTCTTGTGGATGTGCCAAGGCCTGATCCCAAAGCAGAATTCGGTGTATTATTTGGTCTGTGGCTCGTGGCCTCAGTATCGCAAAATTTGCGACTTGCTGAATTTGCTTGTGGTTTTCATTTCCCCTGCTTTATCAGATTTGTATTGTGAAATTGCTCAAGTTCTTGCCCAAGAAATTGCACGGCGACATGATGCGAAAAGAGTTCACCATTCGGTCTGCTTGGTCAATTCATATCGCCCAGAACCATACCAATGTCTACGTCTTGATTTGAGTTGAAAGCTTGGGTGGTGACGAGTCCAGTAGACATCACATTGCCATGGATCCAGAAGCCTGTCTGGGGATCTTGAGTCGAGCCCATGCCGCTCATGCCAAGAGAAGCTTGGCAGCGATTTCAACAAAGCAATCAGGCAAATTGGCATGGAATTTCACAGAGTTCTCCCTAGGGCCTTAGGGTGAATTGAGGTGATGCCAATGGCACCTGCTGCAAAGGCATGGACAGAATTGGTGTTCAAACCCTGTACAGATTTAATCCTTTACACATA
>DF240899.1:55424-60424 GCA_000507305.1 Breviolum minutum Mf 1.05b.01 | reverse complement strand
ATGTGGAAAGCGGCGAAAATCAAACCCTGGGTCCAGAATTCACAGAAGAAGTGTTGCTTCAGCGCTTTCCGAAGCTGAAGGCGACAGTTCTGAAAGATGCTCTTGTTTTCTTTCAAAAGTTCTACTGTTATGCCAGGGAGCCATGCGGCATGTAGTCTGGAGACGGTGTTAATGGTGCTTTGCTGTGGGCTGATATGCAACTGTGCGTGCAGAAAGGGCTGGCAGGTTCTGGAGAGGGAGGGAAGCTACCTAGCGTTTGGGCTGAGGAAGTCCGGCGTTGCGGACGGGTGCAGTCTGTACGAAGGGGAGTTTCGACAAGGAGGGCTGTGGAGGAATGCACTGCGGATCGGGTCGGTCATACAATAATGTGCACGCCAGGATGTTTCCAGAGAGGAGCGATATGGATGAAAGTCGGGGTTGCACTGCAGGAGTCACCTGCATGGGAGCGATAACGAGGAAAGCTGTGCTGCGGATGGTCGCACGATAGTCTGCTTAACATGGGGAAGGAAAGGTGTTGCGGAGAGTTATGGACGGGTTCATGCGTGCTATATGGATGAAAGATGCATTTGCGGAGGGACAGGCATAGCATGCTGGGAGGATTCTTGAGAGTAGCAATACGTGCAGATGAGGACTGATATGGTGGATGAAAGATGTGTTGCAACCTTGGTAGTCTGAAGGGTGTGTAGTGCACCGGCATATACATAGGCGATTCCGATGGGAGGAATGCCCAGTGTCCCTTGCGGTTGCATGTATACGAGGCATTGCATCCAACCAAAGCTTGCCCCCCTTGAATGTTGAAGACAGATCTTTGATTCTAAAGGCGAAAGCACAGATTGTCCAACATATGCTTCTGTTTGTTTTTATGTTTCCTGGCTTGACGTTGTTTTTGCACCTTTTTGAAGTCTTGAACTTTGGCTTTCCGCTTTTTCTTGTTGGTGATTCTTCTCTGGTGAACCAGAAACTCAAACATTTTCGCAGGGAAGCAATCAAGCGCCCATCAGCTACTCGTCTTGGCTATCAAACTTGGTGAGAAAAGCAGTGCTTTCTGGAATGCCTGTCAAACTTTCAGTCAATGTCAAAAAGAAGGATGACATTGTCCCATGAATATTCGCACGCGCTTGTGATGTGGGCAAGCAGGTAGTGATACAGATACTGACAAAGAGCGACAAATGCTGCTGTTTTCGCCACCTGAGTGCTAGCCCTGAGGGTGCTGAATGATTCTTGATTTCCAGAAACGCAGTCAGGTGGAAGTGGTGCCGTAGAGAATACCTTTGACGGAGATATCGCTGCTGACATTGTGCTTTCAGCAGTTGCGCTGCAAGAGGACAGAATTCTTGGATAGTGAGTAGCAACCTAACGAACAGTTTCTGAGTTTTCGGTGTCATGTTCTGCTTTTGAACTCAGGAGCGAGTTGCAGTGTACAAGGACTATGATGCTGCATTTAAGTTCCTCTTGGAGGTCGGCATCAATGCCAAAGTACCCGTCCTTGAACAGCTTCAAGCACGTGGTGTGCAATTTTGCAAATGACCGAACAGTACCGAACATAGCTAACCAAAAGTTTCCACAGTCGAAGTTGAGTTCCTGGCAGGCACGAGAGCACGCCACGAGGGCTCTAGCTTGGCTTTACCCTTTCATTGTGAAAATGGCGACCTCTCGTTTCCAGGCTCTCACTGTGAAAGGCAGACATGCAAAGAGAGGCAAACAGAGGGAAATGAAGGTATGTTAAGGTACTCGTATGTGCATATGCATGTATATGCGTGAACTTTCAGAAGCCTGCCTTAGCAGGCAATATCTCAAGGTGTTCGTTCGCTGGCTAGTGAGCTTGAAACCAGGCCTTGAGTGTGTTTGGATGTTTGCGGACGGATCTCCGGTTTTTTCTTCTGAATGAGACGTAGACTCTATTGACTCTATTAGCTGAGTGGGTTGGGTAACCTTATCGCTTTGCAGCTCTACACTCTTGGCACTCGTCAGGTCGGAAGCTACACGCCAGCCCCTGGCCTCGCAGGCGGGGAAATCAACTCGATGTTTGGATGCTTCCACTTCAGACGCTTTCCGAAATCACAAGGTAGATGAAGCTGCAGGGGCCCTGCGTGCTCTGCAACGCATGGAGGCTGGCTTTTGGCTTTGCTTACGAAATGAGCAAATGAGTGAACATCGGCAAGATGTATTTGTTGTCCAAAGAGCAGTTTCCGTGCTTGAACCGTCCCTTTGATACGTGCCTCTGGTGTCAGAGTGGTTTGTCTGGTTTGCCTGTACGAGAAAAGAGATGCAAAAATGCACAGGCCGAGCGATTGCAGCTGGTGGCTGCGCATCATGCAGAGCAAGGGCGGCAGCTTTTAGCAGAGGCAGAGATCATGGGTTCCTAAGTTTGAAGTGAAGTAAATTCACATCGAATGAAAGTGGAAAACTGCCTCAGAGGAGCCTATACAATCTGCATTAATTCCTTACTGCACATGTTAAATTCTAAGCATTTTACAATTTACCTTGTCAGTGTCATTGCGCTCCGTGCTGCTCAGAACGATGATGCTGTCCAAGCAAGCTTGAAAGATGTGAAGCGGCGATTGGGAAAGATCTCGTGTCTTGGTGAGTAGTCCTGCTACCAGTGATGCAGAGCTTGCAGAAGGGAGTGGATGGTGGATGAAACGAGCTATATAATGGGAAATACATGTTGGCGATGCCATATTCCACATTTCGTAAAACTCGGGTAGATACAGTTTCGAAGCTTCAAGACCACACTGGTAGAGCACTGACAGATGGATGAACATTGATGTAAATTCATAATTCCCCAATAGCGATAAGCTTGGGGTCTTACATGGATAATGCGTCGGGCGCTGCACATGTGGGAAGGCATGTCCTGTTCTTGTCCCGGTGATGTCTCGGCGGCGTTCCGGTGATGTCCCTTTCTCGTCCCACTGGTGTCTCGATGTCTTTTTCTCGGTCTTGCAATGTCCAGGTCAGTCCAGGTGAGTTGAGTTGTTCTCCAATAGCGACAAGCTCGGGGTGTACATGTAAGGCAGCCTGGGGCTCATGTCTCGGTCTGTTCTGATCGACAGCCATGTCTCTGTCAGGTCCCAGTATGTCTTGCTCAGATCAGTCATGCTCGGTCATGTTCTAGTCATGTCCTGGTCATGTTGTGGTTACTGGAATCGGTCATGTATTCTCTTTTAATCACTGATCTCGCACATTTTGTATTGATGAAAACGTAGTAGTATACCGGCCTTTGGTGCAGAAGTTTTTGGGTACAAAAGGCTTCTGTGACAAAAGCTCGTTTTCGCGCCAGAGGCAAAGGCTTTTCGTGCAACAGTTTTTTGCTGTAAATGGTTTTCTTTCAGGTTAAACAAAAAGGTGGGTTTGGATTGGTGGTATGGAGTTGGGGGCAAGGCCTTGTGTTTTGGTAGATTATATTAAAGAAAGATTCAAACATTCATCTAATTTTACTTATCAGAAAATAAAGCACAGGCAATAGTCAAAGCAGGGCCCAGCAATTGTGAAACCATGACTATTTCTTGCTGCCTCTCTCAGAAGGAAAAAAACTAAAAAGGCAATGCAAACGAAATAAGACAAGAGGGCTTCAACAGCTCTCCCATGCAATCCTGATTCATCATGCTTTCAAAACACATATAAAACAAAACCATTCAGATAATTGATTTGGTACTATAATAGATTATAATGAATCGTTTGATAACATGTATTGACAACATACCTGTTTTATGATCAGTTTTTTCAAAATTTAAGAACAATTTTAAAAAATCCTTTTCAGTGTTAAACCATCATGAAGAACATAAAAAAGGCCTTGCGACCAACTCCATACCGCCAATCCAAACCGCCCGTTGTATCTCAGTTGATTTTTGTACGAGTTTTGTTACCGTAAAGGTTTGTTTCTTGTGTTTAAAAAGTACTTCGGTGTACATGTTTCTGGTGTAAAAAAATGCTTTTCTGAAAAGGGCATCTGGTGAGAACGATTTGTGATCAAGAAGTCAAGAAGTGCAGCAGGGTTTTATTTTGCTATTGGGGTCCTATGCTGGGCTCATTATCCGTAGGAAACATGACGCAACTAACAGCGGCATTTTTGTCCGAAATGCTTCGAGGCAGGACATTGACGAACAGGTCAGTGAGTTGAGATATGCGGCAGCGGACATGAGACCTGAGAGATGAAAAAGCTGAAGCTGGACATCGTACAGGGACATACAGGGATGGTTTTCGGCTAATTCGGACCCCGCGGCTTGAAAAGTAGATCCGTTGCAAGTGGCTTATTTCTTTTACTGCTTCTGAGGTTGGTTCTTGCTATCCTCTCGACACGCGTGAATGCACAGAAGAAGCCTTGGCCGCCAGCTGCTCAAAGCCAGGTAATATCCCAGCAAAATCAACCTGGAGGACGCAGTGTCAAAAAGGCCAAGGTAGTAAGTAGTGTCCAACCATGATGGGTGTGTAAGTGTGCGAGGAAAGTAATTGAGGGGATTTGGAAGCTTGTCATTCAACAGAGGCTCAACGAAAGATTATGCCACACATGACTCACATGGCAATTCAGTGAGGTTCTTGTATGAGCCAGAGCCAGAGGATACAAGCTTCAAGGGCCGCAGGGGCCATAGTAACAGAATTCTGTGACATTTTCTCCAAATCCCTGTGGCCAGCGTGAATTTCTCTAGTTGTCTTGCAATGACAGGGCACATTTTTACCCTTTGCTCGCTTAGGAGGTATTTTCGCTTTCTGTGCACCTTGCGACATGCTTTCGAGGCAGGAGTTTGATTGAACCATTCTTTGCGAGATTGAGGTGTTGGACAGATGTGACGAACTTCCTGCCATGACAAACATCGAACTTGTCAACATACATCAGACAGTTTAATGATTACATATATACACAGATACGTACGTTCAAATACATACATACATACATAATACATACATACATACATACATACATACATACATACATACATACATACATACATACATACATACATACATACATACATACATACATACATACATACATACATACA
>DF240899.1:7778-54742 GCA_000507305.1 Breviolum minutum Mf 1.05b.01 | reverse complement strand
GCTACGCAACTGTCTTACGCAACTGTCTTGCGTCTCTCGATTTGAACATATGGTGTGTACTACGCAACTGTCTTGTGTCTCTCGATTTGAACACTTGGATGCTACGCAACTGTCTTGTGTCTCTCGATTTGAACACATGGTGAATGCTACGCAACTGTCTTACGCAACTGTCTTGCGTCTCTCGATTTGAAAATATGGTGTGTACTACGCAACTGTCTCGTGTCTCTCGATTTGAACACATGGATTCTACGCAACTGTTTTGTGTCTCTCGATTTGAACGCATGGTGAATGCTACGCAACTGTCTTGTGCCTCGATTTGAACACATGGATTCTACGCAACTGTTTTGTGTCTCTCGATTTGAACGCATGGTGAATGCTACGCAACTGTCTTGTGCCTCGATTTCAACGCATGGATGAAACGCAACTGTGTTGTGTCTCTCGATATTTCGAAAAACTGAACATTGATTTGATGCTAAGACAGCATTACGAATGCGCAATTTGTGCTGTAATTTTCACTTTTTTCATCACTTCACTCTTGAGTGATTTGAGTGTACCGTGCAACTATGACATGTGCATATGATATCCGTACTTCAATATTTCTCAGTTTTTATCTATTTTAGAGCTTGTCACAATAGAAGTGAAGAACTTCGGTCACCTTTCTTTGGTTCATGAGATTCTGGGGCACACAGGACACTTATTTAGTGGAAGAGGCACCTAGAAGTAAACCAAACCCTTTTTGGGGTGTAATTGCTGGCACCCTAAAAGATTCCATAAGCACCCCAACCTTTTCAAAATGAAACACCAGGATTTTTTAATGGGCACCGCCCAGGAAAGGAAGAACAAGGCAGATCTAGTTTCAACACCTAGGCCAATAATGGCCATCCCCTTGTAAGGTCAATGGAAGACCTTAAAAAAGCATTGCGGAAGTGCAAGAGAGTCGTTGGTGAAAAAGACACCTAAAAGTAAACCAGGCCCTTTTAGGTGATATTTGTGGGGTAATTGCTAGCGCCCTAAAAGATTCCATAAGCAATGTGATTTTTTAGACGCCCCAACCTTTTCACACGAAACATCCTGATTTTTTAGTGGCCAGGAAAAAGGAAGAACAAAGGAGACCTAGTTTCAAATTCTACGCAAATAATGTTTGTACTTGTTTGTATATGTTTGTATCGTGCCCGTGTTTTTCATGTTTTTTCATCTGGCCCATGTTGGCTCTAAAAAAACACTATTGAATAAAAAACCGGGGTTTTTAAGGGTAAAATATGATAAAGGAAAGATAGGAAAGACTCTAAATGGTAATGGGCCTCACTAAAAAATCACTAGCATGGCTCGCAGGATGGTGTCCTAATGGCCAACCTCTGTGCGTTTGACTGGAAGTTGATGTGGGATCATTAGAATATTTTTAGAGTTTGTTCAACATAACTTTTTTGTCGACCTGGTTTTCAGCACTTGTGCTTTCCAACTGGTCGCATTTCATTCTAGGTGGCTTTGCTTTTAGTCCCGCCATTACATTTTTGAAAAAACCTCTTGTTTTTTCAAGTCAATAATACTTCAACAAAGAAAGTTCACAAAAAGTTCAACAAAGAACAAATATGAACATGCAGATTCAAAAAATAAACTCATGGAAGACAAAAAATGACNATCCGGGTAGTCCCACAGCGGTATAAACATATACATATACATATACATATACATATAATATATATATATATATATATTTAAATTTACATATATACATATTTATACATATGTACATACATAGTCTCAAAGTGATCAAAACCAGTAAGCGAATATCAACACCCGAAGCTGCAAAGTGGCCGCACCGCAGCTTCCTCTTTTCCTCCAAGACCGGCCTCGATCAGAGTCCACTAAAGTGCCCTGCGCAATACGCATGGCTCAGGCCTAAACCCGCACCCACCGCAGGCTCTCTGAGCCACCCCAGGCTTCGGAATGCAACACGATGTGATTGAAGGTTCTCTCCGGATGGATATGTTGTGAATTGGCATGGTTTTCACATTCCCAATACTCTAAAAAGCTCACAGCAATTCATCTTTTCTGACACCAGCTCAAGGGACAACGAATCTATATAATGCAGTTGATTGTTTGTCAAACCCAATCACGTGGTGTACTTGGGACGGCTTGGCTTTTCCTCAAGTTCTCACTTACCCTGTGACAAGTTCTGTGCATTATGTCGCAACCATCGGAACCTGGTGTGGGCATCGTAACAGCTTTTCAGCATTTCGGTCTCATCATACAGGCAGTCTTTTCCAAGATGCAGACATTCTCTCAAACATGTTATTTACCCAATACTTTGGTAACGGAGTTTGTAATCTGGGCACCGGAGGGGGCCCACCAAATCTTGCATCTGTTTTCCGGATTGAAGGTGGTCTCTTATGAGTTTGGCTTGAGGTTGAGTGCAGAATTCTTGACAACTTGGTGGTGCTGTCCTACTTATCAGAACACACAGTGATTTACAATCAGTGGTGATCAAGGGACGATTGGAAGGTTGCAGTCTATGCAACAATTTTTGGACTTCATCCGGTGGAGTGGCACACTTGATTGCTCACCTTCAATGGGTGGGAAAGCAACAAATGCAGGCGGCAACCGAAGCAGCGCCCCACCAGCAGGCCCCCACCCGAGGCCTACATTATTCAACCAAACCCAGTAGAGTCTCGGCGCCGGCTAACGACGTGGCTTCAGCCGAGAGTGTGCTCACCGCTGCTTTCTGAATTTTCTTCGAGCGCCAGTTTGTCAATGGGTATGGATTGGATCTTCAATGTGGTGCCTGCAAACATCTTGGCCTCATGAAGCACCTTGTTGGCTTCATCAAAGCGCTCATTTTTGCGCGATTGATCTGGGATTGCAACATTCCTAAACGACTGCCAAGGTCAGGCCTGCTGTTTGTAGCAGCGTGCAATAGCAGCCCTAAGTGATTGACTTTTGGATCCACGAATCTTTATGATGCAGTTGATTGTTTGTCAAATCCAATCACGTGGTGTACTTGGGACGGCTTGGCTTTTCCTCAAGTTCTCACTTACCCTGTGACAAGTTCTGTGCATTATGTCGCAACCATCGGAACCTGGTGTGGGCATCGTAACAGCTTTTCAGCATTTCGGTCTCATCATACAGGCAGTCTTTTCCAAGATGCAGACATTCTCTCAAACATGTTATTTACCCAATACTTTGGTAACGGAGTCTGTGATCTGGGCATCGGAGGGGGCCCACCCGCTTGAATTTGTTTTCTGGATTGAAGGTGGTCTCTTATGAGTTTGGCTTGAGGTTGAGTGCAGAATTCTTGACAACTTGGTGGTGCTGTCCTACTTATCAGAACACACAGTGATTTACAATCAGTGGTGATCAAGGGACGATTGGAAGGTTGCAGTCTGTGCAACAATTTTTGGACTTCATCCGGTGGAGTGGGACACTTGATTGATCACCTTCAATGGGTGGGAAAGCAGCAAATGCAGGTGGCAATTGAAGTAGCGTCTCATCAGCATGTTTCCATCTGAGGCCTACATTATTCAACCAAACCCAGTAGAGTCTCGGCGCCGGCCAACGACGTGGCTTCAGCCGAGAGTGTGCTCACCGCTGCTTTCTGAATTTTCTTCGAGCGCCAGTTTGTCAATGGGTATGGGTTGGATCTTCAATGTGGTGCCTGCAAACATCTTGGCCTCATGAAGCACCTTGTTGGCTTCGATCAAAGCGCTCATTTTTGCGCGATTGATCTGGGATTGCAACATTCCTAAACGACTGCCAAGGTCAGGCCTGCTGTTTGTAGCAGCGTGCAATAGCAGCCCTAAGTGATTGACTTTCGGATCCAGTGACAACTCCGCCAGCTATTGCTCTTCTATCTCAAGACGCTGAGATGGCTGAGATATCCTTTACATACTGTTCTTGTTTGACCCAAATACCATTATCATCCTTTTGTTCAATTTTAAAGCCAATGAAAGTGAAGTTTCTGGACGACTTCTAAAAGGGAACTCTCTCTCGAGTTGTCTCAATTTTTTCATGGAAAAGGGGGGATCCACAACAAAGGCCATCGTCAACATGGATCCCTATCAACCCTTCAGCGGTTCCATTTTTCTGATTTTGACGGACAAACACAAGGATCAAAGGGGCTTACCAGGAAGCCTAGTTCTTCTAAACCTTTCTTCAAGTCCATATACCAAAGATAGATGCATCAACTCTACCATATGCGCCCTTGAGCAATTTCAGGATTTCATTTGGTGCTAACTTGAGCTTTTCTCTAAGTTCATTTGGGGGTTCCAAGCCTAAAATCCTGTGGCTATTTTCTTCCCCTTCAGAGGAATGCAGCCTTGATATCAAAGGATTCAATATCCCACTGGGAATTGGCTGCATATCGAAGAATCATCATTTGGGACAACTTGGTCATGGCCTCGAGGTATTTCATGGCTAGAGGATCCTCATACCCCAATACCACAAGACGAGCCTTAATGTGAACTTTGGTGATTTACTCTCCGAACTTCCATCCATTGGCTTCCAAGTTAGGATCCATCGGCGGTGAGTTTTCAATGGGAACTTGGTGGCGCAAAATCTTACAGACCGTCTTGGTATTTAACCAACTTTGTATTTCTTTATCATTGGCTTTACGGGACATCTGTCCACTTCACGGGTCAGAAGCCGATAAGTAACGAACATGTTCGGGTGCGACTGGAAACGTTTTTTCCTATGACCAGAACTTATGCGGGGCCTATCCAATTTCCATCGGCTTCACCGTTTCTTTTTCAAATCATTACCCATTCCCCCTTTTCATACTTACCCCGATGTGGCCCGCTACGGCAGGAAGTGCCTCTGATCATTGTCAAATTGAGCAAAGACCTTCCTCGCTGTTTCACGAGTGGCCAGGTCAGAAGGAAAGGGAATGCCCTCGGGCAACTGGCTCAATGCCACTGCATGAGTAGCGGGATTGGGGTCTGAGACGATAGAACCCCGTATATGGGCACATTTGCCGAAGACTATCTTTGTTTGAGTGGCATTTTGAAGTGCTATGGCAAGTTGGTCATAGTCGGAAATGGATTCTTCAGCATCCATTTTGGGGAGGATGACTTGAAGTTTCCCCCCGCGCCTTTCTGCTCTTGCATTCTGCCATTGGGCATCGGCAGCAGATGTTCGCCATTGCACTCCATCTCTGAAGCACGCTAAGAAATTTCAACCGCTAGAGTTTTGGGGGCGCCAGCCCAACCAGACAGAAGTGGGTTGGCCGCTTGATCAGTGGCCTTCGGTGGTGCAATAATGAAGGAAAATTCTTATCACATAGAGGTCGTTTTTTTTATGATAGAGGTCCAAATCAGAGGCAGGCCCACAGAGTCATGGCCTGATTGACAGAGTTTTCAATGACTGCCAGTTCATTGACTGTCTTGTGAATCATGAAGGCCAAAGCCAAATTCATGTTGAACTTCATGACTGGACTGCTGAATTCATTGAGTGTCTTCTGAATCATGAAGGCCAAAACAATGAGTCATGTTAATTTCATGACATCTGATTCATTGAGTGTCTTCTGAATGTCATGAAGGCCAAAGCCGAATTCATGTTGAATTTCATGACTGGACTGCTGAATTCATAGAGTGTTTTCTGAATCATGAAGGCCAAAACAATGAGTCATGTTGAATTTCATGACATCTGATTCATTGAGTGTCTTCTGAATCATGAAGGCTAAAATCAAAATCTGAAGTTTGTGGCTGTTGACTTTAGGTCATCACATGATGTTGAAGCTGCTACTCAGTTTTTTGGGACAAATTTACAAAAAGAAAACGACGTCACCAATCGATGCCATTAAAAGAAACTGCAAACAAATTTTAAACAAGTGTTTTTGATAATTGCCAGCTTGCTGGTCCTTGTATCTTTCAATTGCCAGCTTGCTGGTTGTATTCAATGTCAAGTATTTTTTCATCTCATCAATGCTGTAATGAAGAGGTTCACTCAGGAAAACAGACATGTAAGTTGCATGGAATCTCTTGAGCTCATTTGAAGTTTAGAACCATCTCGCCATTGTCGTCCAACGTTTCTGGCACCTTCTTTTTGCAATGCCCGGAGTTGCTCCAATTTCCAAGCGCCAGCAGAAAAGGGAAAAGGCAACCAAGCAGAAGTTGGAAGCTGAGAAGAAGCCTGGCCTCCAGTTGGATTTCACTTGCACGAAGTTGCCTAATCGTGTCTATGTGGAACCCGACAAGCAGCACCCAGCTCTGATGATTGAATCCTGGCTCAGTCACAAAAGAGATGCTGTGTCGCTCTTCTACGGCCGGTTGGATGCTCGGGCTGGTGATTGCGTTGCCCTGATGCCTGATCCCAATTGCAAGACATCCATTTCTGCGTCCCTGGGACAAGTACTAAGTAACCAGTCTCCTTTTTTTATTATTTGATGATGTTTGATTTTGATTTTGATTCTCAGATCTGATTGTATTTTTTAAGTCATCATGAAACCCCTTGGTTGCCATGATGATGGTGGCCAATTTTTCCATCAGGTTGCTGATTCAGCACATGCTTGTCGTGAATCCGGATGGGTGGATTCAGCCTGGTGAACTTTCAGTCACCAAACCCACAAGCACCGCTATGGCACCTTCCTTTGCATTTATTGAAGACCCCCCCAGTTATTTTTTACAATCACTGGTCATTTTTTCTTGTATTTCTGAAGTCCTTGTCAAGACGATTAGGTTGGTATGCTTTTCCCTGGGCATGAGATCTGGCTTGATGAAATTTTGGTGGTGCCATGCGAGGAGATGACAGTTGAGACGCCTGTGCGGTTTGAAAGCCCCAACTTTTTGAGGGTTTGCCTGGAAAAATTTTTGTGTTTAGAACGCAAGGCACGTCAACAGTAGCGTCAGAGTTGTCATGACAGCTGCCTAGTGTCTTGAATCTTGGGGGTTTTGCGGCCAACAGCGCCAGACATTACGCCATCTGCTCAGGGTGAAAAATTGAGATGCTGTTTTTCCCCCGGATCATGTAGCAAAAATGTGGCAAAAAGGGCATTTTTCAAACACAACCAGCTCGCTGGTACACACTTTTGAGTACTACCAGCTTGCTGGTTTAAAACCCTGTTTCTTTTTGTGGGTGGACATCTAAGTCTTACTCCATTACATCAAACATGGAACCAAAGGTTTTAACAGTAAAGACTTCTTTGAAACAGACCAGCTGCAAGTGATTCTGATCTCCACATCCCATGTTTTCATGAGTCATGAATTTCAGATCAATGTTTCACACCCACACAGTTCGCTGGTATTTTTTGTAAACAGCCTGCCCGAATTTTTCGCACAAAGAATTTCATTATTTTGACCTCTGTACTTACATCAGCTACATCTCTTTCATGAGCATTCAGTTTCAAAAACTTGTTCATAACTAACACTATTTATCCGCCAGCTTGCTGGCATTCAATGTCAATTCTATCAGCCAGGTAGCTGCCATTTTTTGCAATAAACAAGTTTCTGATCATTGAGAGTTTTTATTATCTACAAGATTTTCTACTAGTATGTAGTTTCATATCAACATTTTTCAGCCAGCTTGCTGGCATAAATCGTCATCTCTATCAGCCGGTTTCTTACCATTGATACTTCTTTATTAGTAGTGAGTCTGTTCTATGTTATCAGTCAGTTTGTTTTTTAGTGTCAATGGTTTGAGCCAGCTCGCTACCATTTTGTGAACAAAGAAGTTTCTCATCATTGAAATTTCTTCATGTAGTATGTCATTTCAAATCAACATTTATCAGGCAACCTGGTTTGCTGGCATTTGATTGTCAATTGGTGGCATTTTGGAACAAACAGTTCTCTCATTTCGTACATGTTGATTTTTTTTGGGTCTGAAGATTTGATGTTGCATTTGACAGCAGCCTCAACTGCTCAATTTGACCTGCTGACAGAAGTCTGCAGACGCAATTTCTCATGTTGTTGCCCCCTCGACCTGCAATGGCAATGTTCTTGGAGGAAGGCTCGAAGCTGCCAGACACCTGGCCAGCTGGTGACTTGGAGACAGTCAGGGAAGCCATCATTCAATGGGAACCTCTTGAAACATGCGAAGGGAAATTGAAGATCATACGGATTATGAAGCGTGTCCTCACAACAGCTCGATTTACTCTCGAAGGTGGCAGTGGTATCATGGACTTCGAGTGGCCTGATGTACGTCCTTTTCCTGAACCTGCTCACCACCCAGTTGCACAGGTCCAGCGTGTTTGCTACTGTGAGGAGTGTTTTGCAGAGAAATTTGAGAAGCAGTATGCATACTCTGGCAAGTTGAAGAGGCCAGCCAAAGAGTTGTTGAAGCTTTTGCATGCAGCCAGTGATATTTTGAAAGATCCTGTTTTCGCTGTCAATTCTGAGATGGAAGTCCTGTCTAAGAGAGTCAGGAACATTGTGTCTGATGCTGCCCTGATGATGGAAGGAATTTTGGCCAAGGTCCCGGAGATTGAAACATGACGAGAAACCCCAGCAAACGGCCAGACCCGGTGCAGAGGAAGCTTTTATGGAAAAAAGGCGTCCATCAGCTGCCGCTTTTTCAATGTATAATACTACTGTCTTTTTTTGGTAAGCCCCATTAGCCCAAAGTAATAATCTGAATCAATTCAATGATGACAAATTACTACGCAAAATAAAAGCATCATATTTGATGTTCACCGGGTTTGGAACAGAAACTCCCATTGATCTCTGTTCTTTAATCACCTACATGTTTCCATGAATATTTGTCAGTTTGAAAAAACAATTTATCTGCCAGCTAGCTGGCTTTCATTGTCAATTTTATTAGCCAGCTAGCTGGTTGTTTTGGCCACAAGCTTGATGTCTTTTGATCACCTAAATACATTGCACTTAGTATGTGGTTTCATATCCCTGTTTATCTGCAAACTTGTTGCCGATAAATTGTCAGTTGTATTCAGACAGCTTACTAACATGTTTTGGCAGAAACAAGTTTCTTACCATCTTTGAATTTTCACACCTACAAATTTGTTCACTAGCAGCTTGTCTGGTATCAAGATTTTGTCAGCCAGCTTTCTTATCATTAAATTCTCAGTGGTAAAGCCAGCTAGCTGGTATTTTTCAACAAACAAGTTTCTCATCGATGATCTGTATTGATAACCTTCAATTTGTTCATTAGTAATGGAAACTACTTTCAAACAGAAGCTTCATTCATTGTATCAGCCAGCTTGCTGGGATTCTTCGAACAAACAAATTTCTCATCATTAACCTTTTGGTTAAATCAACATTTTTCAGTAAGATCCCGTTTGCTTTGAATATCTATCAGCTACCACCTAACGGTCATTAGTTCTATCAGCCAGCTTGCTGGTATTATTTTGGCATTGAGTTTTTGATCACCTACAGATTTCTGGTTTTTGAATAGTTCACAATCAGTATCTATCAACTTGGCATTCAAAAAAAATTGTATCAACCAGCAAAGCTCAGCATTATGTCAACACATGACCCCAGAGCAGCCAACTTCAACCAAGTTCAGGTTCACAACATTCTATTTCCTCTATGTTTGTTTTGTGGTAAAAAGAATGTCGCCAGTGCTAACGAGCAATTTCAAAAACACTCTTTTGGTCCTTTGGTCTTTCTTCAAGAGAAACACCTGGCCTTTAGTCACAGAGCCATGGCTACCGAAAACGTCGGTGGCAGTGATGGCGAGATGAGTTTGCCTCCAAGCGTCAGAGAAGAAGGTTCTCAAGCTTCAGGAGGTGGTAGTCCAGCTTCTGTCAGCTTGCCAGCTTCAGTTTGTGAGGATGGCGTAAGTGCTGAAACAGCCTGCTGTAAGCGTGGAAACTGCCCAAAGAAGTTTAGTGAAGAAGAGCTGGAACAAGACAAGTTAGAGCTTGGAAAGTTTTCCGGGTTTGATAGATCGCAGAAAATTTACCAGAGGGTTTTGGAAGTCTTTGCTGCTGGGGGCAAGAATCCAAAGCAACCCTTTCCTTGGCAAATGTTTGGCAAATCAGTTTGTAGAAAGTTTTGGGAAAAGGCCCATGGGATCAGCCCCAACTCGTTGGACAAATATGTAGCCTTTGCAAAAGCCGGCCACGCAGTTTTGCCGGATCACGCCCCAAAACTTGGCCGGGCAACCCCTCGTGGTGACACTGTTGACACATGGTTCATTGGTTTGTATCAGCACTTGGCTGAACCACTGGCAATTCCAGGGTCCGAGGATGCTGTCATTGGGCCAGAGCTTACAGAGGATGCCAAAGGAGAAGTCAAAGTGCAGCACGAGGTTACAGTTGATGCCGGCCATGCTTTGTTAGCAGTCAGTATTAATGCAAACAGGACGCAAAGTCAAGGACAAGGAGATGTGAAAGTTCCGCTGCGTTATCTGAACTTTGAGTCTGATGCGGAGCTTTACCAGTTTTACCAGACTGACGAGGAGCTTTCATTGCAGGTGAGCAAATCCACATTTTTCAGAGTGTGGCAGTCCTGGAAAAAATTTTTGCCTTTCAAGAACCGTGGTCAGCAGTCGAAGTGTCAGATCTGTGCTGAGTTGAGCTATGCCCGGACGGATGCAGTGGATAAGACTCGAAAATTAGAGCTTGATGCCCAGAAAAAAGCACACCTGGACGTTTGCATGGCAGATCGGCGAGTGAACGTTCGTGGCAACCGCATGGCATCCAGGGCGGAGGTGTTTGAAAAAGCACACAACGATGGATTGTTCATGAAGGTCCAGCTGGACGGGATGGACCAAGCCAAGTTCTCACTACCGAGATTGAAGAGACTTGTCGGTACGAGCATGCTGAGCAAGATTTGGAGGCCAAACATCCACGTAGTTGGATGTGTGGTATTTGGCATGGTTGAATGCTACTACCTGATGCCACCAGATTGTCCCAAAAATGCCAGTATGAACTGCACAGTGCTGAGCAAGGTCTTGGATGTCGTGGCGGGCCTCTTGAGGAAGATGGGAAGCGCCTATGGATTTCCACCTTCTTTGGTGATCAATGTGGATAACACTCCACGGGAATCCAAAAATTCCCATTTTGGGTCTTTCCTCGGAATGTTGGTGGCCAAGAGGGTATTTCAGAATATCCAGGTGGAATACATGCAGGTTGATCATACTCATAACGAGTTGGATCAGAGATTTTCAACAATGGCGGCAACAATCAAGGCAGCAGACCACCTTGAGGACATGGACGATCTTTGCCATTGGTTGACAAATCACATGAAAGCCACCAGCGACAGATCCTTGCACATTGAAGTCTTGCAGAACACGCACAATTTCCGCGACTGGCTGGGAGCTTTTGATTTGCACGCCCAGGGACTTACGTCGACCCACCTCGAGCCATTTGCGAACCACGTGTGGCGCTTCACCACGCGGCTTTTATGCGCCGAAAACGATGATGACATCGAAGTTCACCACAAGGGCTGGGACAATTTGCCACCACACCCTGAGGATGTCGTTTTGACTGTGAAACAGTATATGAGCTCGGGAGGTTTATCCCAGAAACCACAGCTGTTACTTGTCATGATATTGCGTAGTAGTTTTTTTTAACAAGTCTGCTTTAGAGGGATGATTGGGATCTGTATCCTAATATTTTTTGTTTTGTGGTAACTGTTTTCCTTTGGTTTTTGGGTCCATTTGTCAGGTTCTTGCCTCATGTCAAAGCTTCACAGCTTAATCCAGATCAACTCGAAAAGTCTGACACGAATCCTTTGGGCGAAAGGGCTATATCAGAGTTGTTGAAAGCTGGGTCAATGCTGGCCAAGGAGCCATGGAGTTTGCTGAAAACTCAACATTGGTTGGAGGCTTTGTGCAACAACAATCAAAACAGAATTTTTCCAGATGTTGGACCTTTGCAGCACATCTTCCACCCAGATGAGTCTTTGATGCCTGTGTTCCATGACCCTGCGGATAGGGAACCTGCACCACCTATTGAAGCCCCACGACCCAGGAGAGTCGAAGTGGTGAAGAAGTCTAGGACTGGTTTGCGGCGACCCGCTTCAGTTCTAATGCGACCTGCAGCAGCAGCCAGTCCAGTGGTTGCACCAGCAGCAGTTGAAGATGGCGGTCCTGGTATTCATGTTCCTGATGGTGGACCCGCAGATGGAGAAGAAGAAGCACCGATTGCTGATGGTGGCCGAGGCGCAGAGGAAGATGCAGAGATGGGTCACTTGGTTTGGAGGTGAATGTTACTTGGGATGTTGGTTGTTGATTTAAATAGTTTGCTGGTTTTAACAAGATAAATGACTATGAAATAATTAGTTTGTCTTATCTGTTAATGGTCCAGCTTGCTGGTTCGCGTAAATGGCCAGCTTGCTGGTCGTAGATTTAAAGCAGAGCTACTGGACCTGGAGTCACTTTTAATGGCCAGCTTGCTGGTGTTAACGTAGTTTGTTTTACCTTGCGATTGCCAGCTTGCTGGTGTTATAGTAACATTTTAGCTTAATGATCAGTTTAAAGTTCATCTTTGAAAATTTTGAAAATTTGTGAGAACATGGTGCAGACAGGGAATTTTGGTGTGCTTTTCAGGTTGGTACCATTTTCTTGAAACTCGCTACTAGTTGGTATGATATTTGGTTTTTGTTTGGTTAGATCTGCCAAATTCTTGCAAGTAGCTCCTAAGCACAAGACTTCAATCCAGTAAATATTCTGACTTCACATAATAATCAAAATTCATGATCCAATGTCCATCGTAACCAAGAGACATGGAAAATTTTCCAGTGTTGATATGTAGTAGGTGTTTACCTGTTCATGTTTGGGAAACCCCAACATCAACATTAAGGTGATGCACCTGCAGAATCAGAAGCAGGATCACGGAAACGGCCAGCTGCAGGAAACAGCAATCTTGCGAGAGCTCGTTCTGTTTTGAAACGGCCAGCTGCGGCGGATGCTTCAGCAAACAGTCCTGTTGCAGTTGCTGCTGCAGCTGTTGATGCTGAGGTTGAGGCCCCAGCATTTGATCATTATGGTTGCAGCAAATGCAAGAAGAAACCTCATGGGTGTGCCCGCTGTAAAGCTTTTGCCAATGAAGGTAAAAACGGGTATTCCTGGAATGGAAATGCTGTGGTGCGCAAGATCACTGATGTGGACTAGAATCCTTCAGAAGTTATGTCTCACTTGTCCGAACAAACTTTCAAAGTGAAGACTGGTGACACACCAGAATCCCAGCTTGACAATCTACGGTTGGAAAAAGCAAAGTGTTTACATCGCCCTGTCACTGAGCCCATTGCGAGTCATTATGCCGAATGGAATTTGACCACATGTTTTATTGTCACATTTGGTGTTTCATGTTCATGGGGAGAAGATGTGTATTGAAAATTTGAATAAATTTTGCAATCTTTGGAAATGGGACCTTTTAATTTCAAATTTCTTGGCGCAGCGTTGGCCCAATTCCATGTTTTCAGACGACGAATCTTTGCCGCCTTCTGTGGTGGCCACCGGGTCTGAGGCCCCATCGCTGCCGGACAATGTTTGCGATACGGAATCGGAAATGGATATGATGTCTGACACCAAGTCACTCCCCGATTCTGTGATTTCAAGTGATAGCGAGCTTTTTCTTCCAGACGATGTGAATGAGAATTTGGAAGTGGAAGGGGGTGCCAGAATTCCAGAACGACGACAACAAACAGTGCCATCACCTGACACTGTTTTCAAGTGGTTGCAGAATCTGAAGTCGAATCCGAAGAATGCAGCAGAGATTCCTCCAACTCTTGGAATGGAACTATACAGTCCTCCAAGGGTGCTTGCTACTGCCAGGGGCATGGATTCAAATCTATCCTTGGGACCTTTGAGTTTTGACATCATGAATGGATGGGACCTCAGCAATGGCAAGCTGCAACAGCTTACCTTCTCTTTGCTGGAGACTGGAACGGTGACTTCTTTGGTATTATCACCACCATGTACAATGTTTTCTGAATTGCAAAGGTTGTGGAACATGAAGAAAATTCCTCCAGATGTATGGGCAGTGCGTCTGGGTGAAGCAACCGAGCACATTGAATTTTCCATGCGTGCAGCTAGGAAACAGATTGAGAGAAAGAAACGTTTCGCTTATGAGCATCCGTGGAAAGCTTCAAGTTGGAAACTTCCATGCGTGGAATCTGTTCGTGATTCCCCAAGTGTGATGACCATCGATTTTGACATGTGTGCTTGCGGGATGAAAAGTCCCATGAATGAGCCCATTCGCAAGCGAACCAGGATCATGACGAACAGCACTTCCCTGGTGGCACAGCTGAGAAGGCGTCAATGTCCCAGAAACCACACACACAGGCAAATTAAAGGCTCACAACTCGGCCATTCTTTGAGTCGATGGTGCCAGGTGTATCCTGAGGATTTGGCCAATATTTTGGCATCTTGCTTGGACGACGACGAGCCATAGGTTCAGAGTCAAAGAGTTTAAACCCAAAAGTCATGTTGCAGCGCTCAATGTTTGGAGGAAAAAAAGTGAATTGTTGCAGCAGCACTTGGCACCGGTTTCATGGCTTTCAGGTTCCTTGTTTTTTTTAGAAATTGCATTGACTATTTTGATGAGTTTTTTTGTTTGTTCGAAAAACACAGTGAAGTCTTTTGGGAAAAGGCCCCTCAACATTCCAAGAGAAAAAACTGAAGTGTTACTTGCTTCAACCTCAGGTATCATTTTTTTCACAAATGTTTTCAGAAATGTTAAATAACAAATCACTACAAAATCCAGGGCAACTCAACTAAGTGATTTGCCCCCCCACAGTTGCCACGGTTTCCACGGAAACCAGGGCAAATCCTAGGCAAAATAAAGATCCAGGGCAACAAGGGGGATGTGATTTTAACATGCGAGTTGCCACGGATTTAGCTGGGACCATCAAGTTGCCACGGTTTCCACGGAAACCAGGGCAACACCATATAGTGATATACACCCCCCATGTTGCCACGGATATCACCAACAGAAATGTCCAAAACATTTGGAGTTGCCACGGTTTCCACGGAAACCAGGGCAAATCCCGTGAACAGAAGTCAACCCAACGCCCGAGATGCCACGGATTTTTTTGCAGGGGAGCGGTGTGGACCCCAAATTTTTCAACTGTAACTTCGAGAAAGTTTTGGAGCGTGCTTACAATACATTTAGTAAATTGATTTCCCAATGGAAAAGTTTAAGCACTATAGGTTGCTATTTTTGGCTTACGAGTTTTCGGATTTTAGGGACCAGCTTGCTGGTACTAACTTGCCATTTTTTTGCTGCAACTATTAGCTGCTTGCAAAAAAATAGCCTTAAGGTAGAGGTTTTGCTATCTGTTTGCTTTGACTCTGCAGCTTGAAGTTTTTCAGTTTAGGGACCAGCTTGCTGGCACTAACTTGCCAATTTTTTGTTGCCACTATTAGCTGCTTGCAAAAAAAAAACCTTAAGGTAGAGGTTTTGCTATCTGTTTGCTCTGGCTCTGCAGCTTGAAGTTTTTCAGTTTAGGGACCAGCTTGCTGGTACTAACTTGCCATTTTTTTGCTGCAACTACTGCTTGCAAAAAAAAAGCCTTAAGGTAGAGGTTTTGCTATCTGTTTGCTCTGACTATGTAGCTTGAAATTTTTCAGATTAGGGACCAGCTTGCTGGTACTAACTTGCCATTTTTTGTTACCAGGTATTTGCTTTAGTTTGCTGTTCGAAAAATTTAAGGTAGACGTTTTGTTCTTTTATCTCACTGCTTTGCAGTTGATTGTAACGCGACTGCTTTGCCCAGTTTTGGTAAGTTAAATACTGGTCTGCTATGAAAAAATTGCTTTAAGGCAAAACTCTTGCTATCTTTTGGTTTGCACTGCATCGTAAAGTTTTTCCTTTAATTTAGGAGTCAGCTTGCTGACATTTCCCTTCCCATTTGTAGCCAGCTAGCTGGCGTCACTGGTTTGATATAGATACCTTAGGGAGAAAAGGTTTTTAGGGATGAAACAATTTAAGGTTTGCAGTTAAACATTTTGTTATTTCTACTTGGGGGACCACATTGAATTGCACGTACACTTTGTTTAGCCAGCTAGCTGGCACGTTATTAGGGGCAAATCAAGTTTAACCAGCTAGCTGGCTTAGGGGCAAAATAAGATCGGCAGAAAGCAAACCCCGGACTGAAATCGATGTTTGAGGACTGAAAACAAAATAGTTTTAAGACCAAATTGTTTGCAAGTCTGCTGCAGGAAGTTCACATTGCCCAGTGTCTCTTATCAAAAACCATTTTTTCCAGAACTTCATCATGTTGCTGCTGCTGCAGCTGTCGGTGGTTCGGTAACAGTCCCTTTAGTTCGGCCATGGAGGAGGAAGATGTCCAGGTGGTTGAACCACCGCCGCCCGACCCATTTTCAAAGAAGCGAAAGTCACCTGAGACTCCAGAGACAAGCCTGCCTGCTCCTGGTACACCAACTTTAGATGGGTCAGCTTCTGAATCTGGATTTTCTGCTTTCGGGTCCGCTACAGAGGCAGAGTCGACAGACCAATCCAAAGTATTGACCATGATGTTGGCAAATTGCAAAGAAGGCTTGAAGCACTATGGAAGCCCAAGCAATTACTTGTCAGAGCACTTGAAGGACAAGAACGCGGCCTCAGTTTTCATGAACTGGCTCTGGGATACTTTCCCAGAAAGGCAAGACATTCTTTACAGCTTTGAATCAGTGTTGCCTCACATCTCCTCAGAGAGAGAAATGGGCGACAGTTTGCCACTCAGAATGCATGTGGCAACGTTGGGTTTTTCGAAGGCTTGCTCAGTGAAACCACCTTGTGGTTCAGAGTTGGCCTTGGAGCTTATGGAGCAATACATGAAAAGCGGTTTCATCACCGCAGATGCCCCGCTTTTGGTGACTCAGCCCGATGGATTTCATTGCTTTGAGCACAGCTTGGATGCTCCCTGGCAAAAAGGTGGTCTGAACACAGGCATCCATGCTTTCAGTCTTGGTTACACCAAGGGGTTTGCTCGTGCAAGCACCCTTTTGATGCTGTGTCACCGTTTGATGTCTGCACATATCAATGTGGCAGAAAATTTGCCTCAATTTCACGAGTCCGTTTGTCAAATTTATGTGCACAACATCAAGAACACGTCCAGAATCGAAGAGGCTTTATTGAACATGAAGCTGTCCAGCAGGGGTAGTTTGCGGAAAAGCAACAATTTGATTCAATGCGTTTTCATGTTGAAGACTCTCATGGTTGTTGGTGGCCTGCAAGATTGTGGCGTTTTTGTGAGAAGGTGGAACGCAATGACAACCAAACAGTTTGCCATCACAGGTCGAAAGGCCATGTCTTTGAAGCAACTCTTCGACATCACCCCCAAGGACCCTCCAACCATGTGCCAACATTAAGTTGACTTCTTGACACACCATAAGTCTAAGTTTTTAAATCTGACAAACAAAACTTGATTTTCCGTTTGTTTATTCTCACTCACTTCGGATTTTCCAGGAGCTTTTGGACAACATATTGGATTATGTTGGCAAAACTGGCTGGGACAAGTGTGCATGGAGTGACGAGAACCTCAGCACCAAAAAACTCTACCCAGGGTTTCAGTTCAGTGGCAAAGGCACTTGGTCTCAGAGGATGAGGACAGAAGTTTGCATCTGATAGCCATGTTTTTTGTTTTTTAACCAAACAGTGTTTTTTGTCCAAATGAATTGAATTCTGTCATTGCAGGACATGTGAGCAAGGAATGGCCCTTTGCGTATCACGGATTCAATGCAAACATAGTGGTTCGTTTGGAACTCCCAAAAAGCCAGATGTGGCAACAGTGGAGCAAACCTCTCTGAAAGCCACAGTTTGTTGGCATTTGGGGCAGGAATTGATGGGCCAAGTTCCGGTGACTGAAGCCAAAGTCAAACAGTTTTGGTTTGATCCATTTGGTGAAGGAGATAGCGAAGTGGAAAACCAAATTGACATGGTTCTGATGGATAAGAGCAGCAACTTCAATGTGCAGCGAGATGTGCCTATCTTGCGGCGCCTTTGTGAGGAGCTCAATTTCAACAAGCCAGTTGGAGTGACAGCTGAGGCCGAGCTCAGTTTGACTTTGGACAAGTGGCAACTTGTGAAGAAGCAACTGCAATATGACCAGGCAGTGTACGAAACATGGCGCCGCAAATGCAGCAGCATTCAACAGGCTGCTGAACAGGCGAAACATGAATGGCGGTTGAACAGGAGAAGGACTTGTGTGCAAGCTGCCAAGACCTTTATGTCAACTTACATTCATTTGGTTGCATGGACCCCGCGCAGGCCCGAAGTGGACATTGCAGAAGTGATGAATTTCAAGAAAGCCATTGTTTCCAAAAGTGGGTGCCAGCCTGACAAGTTGTCATACCTTACATATTGGAATGCCTCAGTGACAAGCCTCATTCCGAAAGAAATCTACAACCAACAGATTGGTATGCTCTCTTGGCTCTTGAGTGACAACATGGAAAGCATGGCATGCTGCTTGCTGCCCGTGCACACATACAACAAGGGCCGTTTGAGCCTCGAAGAGAAAAATTTGCTTGAGAGGTTGCAGCAAAGCGGCAATCACAATTGCGACTGGTCCTTTCACATCGTGTTTTCACAGAAGGTGGACGCCCGAGACCTGAGGCCGATGGTGTACTCAGGTAAGCTGGTTTTCCCATCTCCACTGGAGCTCACCAAGTGACTCATTTGTTGGATTAGAAGTGCATTTAAATTTCTGGTTTATTTTGGGTTTTCAATTTGTGGCACTTTTTTTTTTGCAGCACCTCACAGTGACAGACTCTTACCCCAGACCTTGATTCCACATCCTGAGGAACCCTTTCTTTGCATCGGAACTTCGCAAGAATCAGCGAACTCCAGAAGTGAAACAGCTATCTACAAAGGACATGCGAGAAGTGGAAAGCTTAGCAGAAGATGCACCTCCACTGAGCGTCGATGACAGAGACAGGCTCTCTCAAGCAAGCAGGTATTGGCAGATCGGGGCAGGCTCATGTTGGTCATTGCTTGAGGGAGCTTTGGCTGGTTTGTCACCAGAACCTGAACAGATTTTGTTGGTCGATCTCTTTGTCCGCACAGGAGAGATGGTCGAAGCGTTTTGCAAGCTTCGGAGTGGCCGGACCAATTTGATGATGATGGGCTTCTGTGAAAACCAGGACGAAATCTCATATGTTGAAGCCATGATGTGTGACAAGCTCTCAGAATTATTCGAAAGTGGAGCACCAATGCCAAATGGTGAGAAGGTTCCACAAGAGATGTCAGTGGACTTGGTGGAAGCAGCGCCTGCCCATCCACGTTTGAACATCATGGTGGCTCGGTTTTAAAGAGACTTTGAATTTGTCAGTTTCAATTAGTTTTTCGTCGTTTGCCTGGTCGCAGTGATTTTCATTTTTAGATTTTAAAGTAGCAATTCAACTTGCCCATCTCCCAAAATGCAACCTGTTAGGTGATCAAGGACGAGTCTTTGTTTCTTCCCACTGCCGTTGTGCGGGAGTGGAAAGACCATGCCCAAATTGGCCAAGAATTTCAAGTGTGGTTGGATGAGTTCCTCAAGACCTACAAGATGATCGACCCAGAGCAGGAGCAGCAGCAGCAGAATCCATCTCCTGGTCAACCCCCTCGCGATGCTGATGGTCCTGGGCCAAGTCCAAACAAAAAGGCCCGAACTGAGAACGTTGCTCCTGTGGACGCCTCTTTGATCATTAGCGCCAATGATGTGACACAACCTCTGATCCACGAGATCAAGATGCAAAGTGGATGGCCTGTGCTGCATTTGCGAGCAGAGGGAGCTTCATACTTGCTCAACAACACAGACAAAAATTGGGTTCAAACACATCCTTGTGTTGCATTCTTTGGGTCTGGTAGTTACAAGATTCTGAAAGCTGACCAGCCCGTGCCGGACAAGGCTACCTTGTTAGAGTTGTCAGGTCATGCCAATCACATTGTGCTCAATGGAGTGGTCACCACCATTGGAGAAGCAGTCGCAACCATGCGGCAGAAGAAGCCAGATTGCAAGGTGTCTTACCACACAATTTTGGAGGGGTCCTCAGTGTCAGAATTTGACCTCAAACCCACTCACAAGGTGATCTTCTTGCGCAAAGATGAAGATGCAGATAATAAACTTGCACGTCACAATATCGCTCCACAACTTCCTTTGTCGGGCTGTTTGAAGTTGGTATGGCACATGCGGTGGTGCCAAAAAGGATTGACTCCTGTGAAACCAGCGCTTCATGTCTTGGGTGCTGTATCCCTACCACCAGCACATGTTTTGAAACTCCACTGACTCACATAGTGATCGGTGACACTTTGAGACTGGTTACCGACATGTATCTTCGGGACTTTGTGGGCCTTAAGTCAAGGCTGGAAACCAAAGCGCCAGCAGCCAAGGTACTGTAAACACAGATTGAACCAGTTTCAGATGCACATTTCACTTTGTTTTATTTACTGGTCACTCATTTTTTTTAGTGCATTAGTGCAGTACCTGATGCAGTCACTGGCGAAGATGCATTTGTAGCCATAAGAGGGCATTTGATGGTGGCCGTCAACAGTACCGCCACTTCGACAAGACAATGGCCATGTTTCCAAACTTAATTAAGATATATTTTGAGTCTTTGATGGTTTATGTGTATGTGTTCAAATTCATTTTCTTGCCTGTGTGTGGCCCAGCTGTTTTGTCGCAATACCTGGTAGCATGCCATTTGGGCATTACGTACTACACTGTTGCTACAGCAACAAGGTTGGCAAAACATCCGTCATTCCTCGCATGATCGCTGTCAATGTTTTTTTGGTAACGTAAGATTTTGGAAGTTACAGCCAGCTTGCTGGTATGTTTATTTGCCAGCTTGCTGGTATCAATTTGAGATGGATCAATGAGTTTCAAGTCAGTAAAATGTTCAGGAGGGGGTCAGTTTGTCGTTTTTCAGCATTTATCTTCAAAATATCGAATAGGGGCAAGAGAAAAGAAGAAAAAAACTACAACAAAGCGGCGCAGATAAGAATCGTGAGCAATATCCTTCACTTTACATTTTAAGAATTTCCATGCATTTTGCTTGTTTGACTGGGTCAGCATCCATTAAAACAGCCATACGGACTGCTGCAATGGAGAACAACCGGGCAAGGTCGAGGACACCCCCTGGCCAAAGGAGGACCAATGATTCGACCTTTTGCTTCAATCCAGATGCATCAGATGCTGAAGGATCTGCAGATCCTGCAGAATCAGATTTTGCTTCAGAATCAGGTGCAGCAGCTGCAGATTCTGAGTACGTTGCCGACGAGCCGGGTCTAAGTCTACCAGACGTGCTGTTCAATGACGAGTCCTTGAGCCTTCAAGACCTTCTGTCCCTGAAACAGGGCATCAAGTGCATCCTGGAGGCCATCGACATTTCAGATCTCAATGACATCACTTGGCACAATTTCCTGGAAGATGTTTGCCAAGCAGCAGATGCAAAGTGGAATGGCTTTGAGGGCAACGTCACTCCAGAACTATCACCAACGACCCTTGCACGTTTGTATGCATATGACACCTCCCAATGCGTCAAGATTGACAACCTACGAGAAGCATCGCCACGAATGTTTACAGTGGTACCTCAGATGTTGAATCTGGTCTCGCAAATGGTTTCAGATGATCGCTACCAAGGTCATGTGCATGACCTTGATTTCGTGAAAGCCGATTTGCAGCAAATCGAGAATGCGTTGCCAGGTGCTTTACAACGTGTGGCATAATAGTTGCAACAGCAGCACTCGCCAGACCTATACTTACTCCTTCAGGAAAGTTCGAAAATGGAAAAAAATGCTGTTGGTCTCAAAAGAAGTGTTTTGAAATTTGGTGAAACAAGACATTATTCCCAAGAAACTTTTCAGTTAGCGTCTGTTTTTTCATTGCAGGATGTTGCCAGGTTTTGTACAGAGATGTTAGAGCCAGTGGTTACGGTTAATAAGTACCCCAAAACACCAGCTTGCTGGTTTTAACATGAGCCAGCTTGCTGGCTGATAGGTAGGGCTTAAGTTTTTGTGTTTGTAATAAGCATTCAGATTTCTTGCAGAACGTCTGTGTGCATATGCCGATGGCAAAAGGTTCAAACAAAGGTGAACAAAGGGTGCCCCGTTGCAAATCAACTGAATTGGTTGATCGCGACTTGCCAGCCATGAGTGCAGAAAAAGATGATGATGCCGCAACGAACATCACACAAAGTGATGGGCCAACGGTGCTGCGTCTCTTTGAAGATGTTGCAACTCTGGTGGATGGTGACGATGCAGGAAAAGAGATGATGCAGCACATGTCCCAGGCGAAATTGTCGTTGTCAATTGTTAGTTGCATCATCTTGCCAGAGATTTTTGAAAAGAAGTCGAACATGTTGAGGATTAGTCTTATTTCTTCAACATTTGACATCATCATAACCCAAAACATTTCTCAGTTGATTGCACTTTTTTTTTGTGTCCGTCAGGCCGAACAGCTGAACGAAATGTGCCAAGCCGCAGCAATGTCCAGCAACCCTGAGGATGGCAACGAAAGTAGGCTGCGTGTGGAAGTCTATGATGATGCCAAGACGACCTTTGATGAGGTCAATCCCAAGGCCGAGGTTGCATCGGTGACCCACTATGAAGAGTCAGAAATAGGGATGGGCCCAACAGTGACTGCTGTTCCGGTTGGTGATGGCCAGGGCCGAATGGTGGAACGTCTTGGTCAAGAAGTGATGGCTCTACAGTCACGGCTGCACCGCCTGGAGGACCAGCAGGCCGACAAGATGGTTACGTTGGGTGGCAAGAAGTACTCCGCTCCAAAGACGGCATGGGAAATGTAACTTGCTACTAAGTGTTAAGATTTTTTGTTTTTTTGGGTGCTTCATTGTCACATATCTTCATTTCTTTTAGTGTTTTGATTTTCATATCTCCATTGTCACTGTCGGAATCGGAAGTAACAAGTTGGCGTGATCTCAGGATGGAGCGGTGCCGCCGCGACATCAAGAATCTGAGTGAAAAACAGCGGAAGGATCGCAAAAGGGCAGCTGCTACTGCGCAAATGGTGGACGAGGCACCAAACCCTAAGGCAAAGGCAAGTTCGGCAAGTGCAAGGCGGTGACCACTACGAGGGCTATGTTGAAATGGAGTGGGCTGTGGACCCCAACGCTGACAGTGGCAAGTCTCAGAGTAAAAAAACTTAAGCGTTGAAAGTTGACTGACTTCGGACTGACTGGTGGGAAATTTTAAGCCAGCTTGCTGGCCCGGTCTAGAAGGTTACAATAGGTTGCCAGCTTGCTGGCCATATACCCCAAAAGCACGACTTGTTTCCTTTTTTTTTGCGTGTACTGGTCTACAGTGTTGCCAGCTTGTTGGCCATACCACTTGGTTCTGAGAATTAAAAACCATCATGTCAAGTTCAAGGCAATCTGTTTCAATAGTTTTCTGCCGGTCAAGGTTGCATCCCCAAGTTGTAAACTGTTTGATAGACAGCTTCGTTCTTTTTCCCACCCAGAAAAAAGTAAATCTGCATCTACTTACCTTTAGGATTTAGTGTTTCCCATTTGTTTGTCACGATCAAGGTGGAACCTACTGACTACTACCTCACTACTTGGTCACTTTGTGCATTAAATATTCAAGAATTCATTCTGATACAACATGTTTTTGTACTTCATGCCTTACCCCTTCAGACACGAAAGTTGGTCCATCTAGACAAACAGTATCATCTGGGTACCAAAAAAAAATCAGTCATGAGTCATAAGCTTTATCACGGTTGCATTACTTCCAGCTTGCTGGTCTTTTATAGCCTGGCAGCTTGCTGCCAAATTCAATGTATCTGGAAATCAAATTGGTTACCAGTAGGGAGTGGCCATCGGAAGATAAAGTGAATTCAAATCCTGAAGCCAGCAAGCTGGCAATTATCAAAAAGAATTGTTTGAAATTTAAAGTCTAAAGTTTTTTAATGGCATCGATTGGTGACGTCACTTTCTTTTTGTAAATTTGTCCCAAAAAACTGAACAGCAGCTTTAACATCATGTGATGACCTCAAATCAACAGCCACAAACTTCAGATTTTGATTTTGGCCTTCATGATTCAGAAGACACTCAATGAATCAGATGTCATGAAATTCAACATGACTCATTGTTTTGGCCTTCATGATTCAGAAGACACTCAATGAATTCAGCAGTCCAGTCATGAAGTTCAACATGAATTTGGCTTTGGCCTTCATGATTCACAAGACAGTCAATGAACTGGCAGTCATTGAAAACTCTGTCAATCAGGCCATGACTCTGTGGGCCTGCCTCTGATTTGGACCTCTCATAAAAAAAACGACCTCTATGTGATAAGAATTTTCCTTAACAAGTGGCACATTCCACGACGAACTCACCTCTTCTTCGGGCACAATCCGATGTTTAGAGCATCAACTATCTCACTCAAAACCTGCGGCTCAAGAGGCGAAATATCATGGCTAGTCAACCTACCCCAAGAAATAAGGGGATATCTTATCGCTCTTTGGTGTATAATCAAAAAGGCACAGCAAGCTCTGCTCTTTTTCCTATGACCATGGGATGCGTTGCCCTCTCTAACGCAGTGATGTATGATCGACTTACCTTTGAGCGTGAAGGCAAGATCAACTCATCACAGCGCCTCAACCAAGGAACTAGGATTGCCCTCTTCCTTTGGTATCCAGGGTTGGGAGGGTGGGAGAAAAACTCAGCAGGGGGCTGACTGCCTTTGGACTTGATCCAAAATGGCACGAAACCAAGCGCTCGCTCATCAGACATCCACTCAGTACACTACGTGAACGATCTGTGGATATCTTATCGCTCTTTGGTGTATAATCAAAAAGGCACAGCAAGCTCTGCTCTTTTTCCTATGACGATGGGATGCGTTGCCCTTTCTAACGCAGTGATGTATGATCGACTTACCTTTGAGCGTGAAGGCAAGATCAACTCATCACAGCGCCTCAACCAAGGAACTAGGATTGCCCTGTTCCCAAAGTTTGTTGGGGTTGTCCTGTTCCCTATGTTTGTTGGAACTCCAAGTGTTGGGAGACTGTTGAGTTGGGGGTGGAAACTCAACAGCGCACGATCGTCTCAAAAATGGAAAGAAAATCGTAAAGGCTAAAGTGCAACGATTCTGTACAGGGTGAAACGTATTGAGCTTGTAGAGATTGCATTAAGGAGAACTCAAGTCTCGACGGGCCATCAGCCACGTTTGACTTGGATTCTACTCTTTCGATATAAATTTCAATGGCATACTTTGCTGCTGTCAGCCAGTATTCACCAATTAATGGTGAGTTGTCAGCAGTGGGTGAGTAACCCTTAACAAGCGTACTGGCTGCAGAGCTGTTGTCAATGAAATGAATAACTTGTTTTCGGTGCAGTTTCTCGGACCACGGGCCATAGCGAGAGGTCCAGCAAGGACTTCTAGTTGGCTCATGTAGGTCTCTCTGAAAGCCCATTTATCTACGACGTCCTGTGGAACTGACCAGTAGGTATATTCCAAGGTTGCGTCGGTTGGATCTATCAGCACTGCGCCAAGTACATATCTGTTTGATGCTCTTTGAGGAACGTCGGAGGCATCAGTGTAGATTATGATTGGAGGCTCAGGGTGTTTCACCGTGGCTCTTCTTGGCTCGCAGTGTTGAACAGAAATTTTCATTAGAGCAAGACTAACCTTGATCGGATCATTCAATGTATAGTCCGAGCTGTTGGAGTGCTGTCTGGCTCTAATGGATGCTGTACAACACCTTCCTACCTTCCCGAAGAGGGTGCTACAAAGGAAGCCGAACTTCCCTACTATGCTGGCGGCCAGTGTGGGAGGAAGGTAGTTGTCCTTCTCCACTTTGCATATAAGAGAAATTAGGTTTGCTCTTCGAGATGCTTTTGGCTCTACCAACAATAGTCTTTGTGAGTGCAAGGAGGCTAGATTCAGAGAAACTCCCGGACTTCTGAAACGTCTTGGGGGAGCTGGCTCTTCTTTGGATCTAGCTTGAACCCTAAGATGTCAAATGCTTGCTGAATGCAGTAAGCACAGTTCGACGCCTCTTGGGCTCTGCACACATAGAAGAAATCGTCAAAGAAATGATCTATCATAATGAACAGACTCCTAACCACCAAACGACACAACCATTCAGCACACCTATAAAAGTTAGGGACCGAATGGCCCGCTCCGAAAGGTTGGCCGTATATTTCAAACAGTGCTGGCTGATAAGGTCATAAACAGCTGTTATACTGATTCCCAACTGTTTGTCAGGAAGAGGAAGCTGGCGATAGGCACCTTGCATGTCTTCGCTGCCCACGAGTAGTGGCGTCTCGAAGGATTTGTGCAAAGCTTTGGCCATGACTACCAAGTAGTCAATATTGGCCATCTCAATTCGCTGCCTCCTTTCTGCTGCCAAATTGTTGAATCCTGCTGTATGATCATCTATCCTCCTAAATTTCGGTTTTCCTTCTTCGTTCACTCCCTGCTGGAGTCCGAATGATGGAACCAGATTATAGGTAGGACCATGTCTAGCCAGGATATCCTTTGAGGAGAATGGTCCCCCCATGGTGCCTTCAGCCACCTCCTTGATGGTCTTGTCCCACACAGCTTGGGCCAGGGGTACCCCTCCCAGTTCGGCCATACGGACAACTCGTTCCAGGATACTTTCTCGCCGTTGCCTGGCTGAAGCAAGCAGTTCTCTGACCATGATTTGAGCTGGTACTACGAAGGGATCAAAGAAGGGTGATTCCAAGGCTTTAGCAAAATTGGAATGAGTTGTCGAGACAGCTGTGGAACCGCTTTGTCTTCTATACTGTACAAATCCTGCAATTTCGCCATCAATGCGGTTCGTGGCTTCAGACCCAGCTTTCGCGCATTATCACACGCTACCGAATCATGAGCTTTCTGCAGGTCTAAGACATCTTGGCTCCGACCCAGACGCTTCCATGACTCTAGAATCAGTAGCCTTCTTTTCAAATCAGCAACCGGATTGTTACTCAATCGTCCCACGACGTCCTGATGGTCATCTTTGAGGGAGGCTGCTCAATTAAAAGGATGGCTAAGTTCCAAAGCTTTGGAAAGATGTGTCCTGGGATCATTTATCCCGTCATGAATCAGTTGGCTTCGCTTACCGTAGCTTGGTTGTTTGCCTGATTCTAATACGGTTAAACGATTGAAGGTGCTCTCCGCCAACATCTTATTTGGATTAGTAGCACCATCAGGCTTTGCGTCTCTGGGAACCGTCACGGGCTTGCTGATCACATCTGCAAGAGCTTGGAGCTCTGATTTGTGACCCTTGCCTTCTTTGGTGATGGCCGCTCCAGGTACCACAGACCCATGTTCTGCTGCCATGGAATGGCTGAGAGGTGCATTGGGTCCTGAGAACACTTCACAGAAGCTTGACCCTGGACTCAGGAAGCATTTAGTGGCCCTGCTGTAAGCCTGGCAAAACCTAATTGGGTATTCGCGCTCGTCACCTGTGGTGAACTGCACTATCTTGCCCTGGCTTATAGCTGGTCTCCACTTGAGATGCCTTTCACCTGTTCTGTTGCAGATCGCACTTCCGGTACAAGTAAGACCCACGTACTTCTCAAAATGTCGACGATTAGTTATGAGAGCTTGAGCCTTCTTACGCCTTGAGCCTTCAAACATGCAAGTGTGATATTCTATCTTAACCACATCATCCCTTCCCAAGAGCTTGACCCAGCTGGGTAGGTTCATAGCTATTGATCTAAGGGGGTGCTCCAAAGTGAAACCCTTGCCTGGCTCGGCTGCCTCCCAACACTCAGTGGCCGACATATCTGCCATCAGAGTGTCGTTCTGCAGCCTCTTGCGTTGCTTTGGGCTCAACCTGCAGAGAACTGAAGGAATGCCTTGGGGGTGTTCCTCCGACCGAAGCGGTTCAGGGGGGTTTCTAACCCCGCGTATGGGGATTTCCCTAGCCCTACTAAAGGTTGCACAATTTTGGGGCATGGTGGCCAAGATCAGACTCTCCTAACTCTTCCGAAAGTGAAACTCTATCTACGAAAACATCTCTACCCCTGAGTATATCCCAGGGTGGAAAAATATTCAAACAAGAACCTTGCAATCTAGAAACACTGACTGAGCGACAAACGCTGCCAGGGCCTTTTTTAATCGACACCGTCGCAAGTCTCGATTCGCGGCCCAATCCCTATTTGGCAGGGGCGCTACCACCAGCAGGCTGCTTCTTTTGCTCCTTCTCGGCTTTCTTCTTTCTTTCAGCATCCTTGGCCTTCTTGTCCTCCCTCATCTTCTTCCTGACTTCGGGCGTCAGTTGGCACAAGGGTTCGTGCCTTTTCCCACAGACGAAGCACTTCTTCTTCTGGCGGACGGAGGTCTTTTTCTTGTCCTTCTCCTTGGAGGAATCAGATGCTTCTTCTCCGGCATCCTGTTTTCTCTTGGTGCCTCTGGGCTGTGCTGTGCTGGCATTCCGCTCAACCCCCTGGTCGGGCAAGCTCTCCACCACAGCATCCAGAAGTCTCCACTTAAAGGCAAACCGTCATTCAATTCTCGAAGTGGTACTTCACGGCGTTGTCCAGGTCACCAGTGTCACGAGAGATCCACCTGAGGATGTCTTCGTGCATGACGCGATCGAAGCGCCTGATTTCATTGATTGTGGGATTTCTCATCCCTTCGGCCGTGGTGGCTTGCATCTTGCTGAGGTAGCGGTCCGTCAATGCCCCGTAGGTCGCATACTCCGCCGCCTCAATCATAGCCATCGTCCTAGCCCTGATGTCCAGACAGCGCCTAAGTTGGTCAAGCTCAGTGATCTTCTGGGTGGGCGGATCGTCGGCCTTGTCTTGCAAAGCCAGCTTGTCACCTTTCCCAACCACGATCTCTGCTTGACCCTTTGGCATTCTGCCTGATCTGATCATCCTTCCTTCCTCTTCAGCCGACATATACATCTCCCAAACCAGGTACTCAAACGACGCTCTCGGTGAGGTGAGGCAATGCGCGGCTCGAGTCAGGGTAAAAAGGGCAGGGCGCTCAACATCCGAGACTGGAGTCGGCATCCCGCGCCTAACTGCAGACTGCTCCATGGCTGTCGAAGCTGCCACGTTCACCTTCTGCTTTGGCTTGGAGCTGCGCTGCGAAAACGACCTCGTCTCAGAGTTGAAAATCATGATGCGACCTCGTTGTTGGGTAGTTGCTGGGTTGTTAGACTTGATGATTCGGACGAAACGTGGCTAACTGGCTCCGAACGTTGCCAGACAGGTTGACGATGCGCCCCTTCGTAATCAAGCTCTTCAGGACATTCCGCGATGCGAACTGCCCTCAGGTTAGTTGCAGGGCTGCAACAGTGTCGCGGCGTTTGAAACATGAAATAGGGGAAAATCAAAAAGTCAATCGGGGACAGTCCAAGTGCCAATCCAATGTGCATTGCATCCCCATGCTGATTCTAGTGCCAGACAATGCAGACCAAAATCCCGAAAATCATCCACAAGCGATTCAAGCAATGAGCATTGCCCTCCAAGGACCAGGGTTTACTTTTTGATGGAGCTCGATACTGGTGGCGAGCTCCAAGGGCCCCTGGCTCGCAATCAGGCTGGTTTGCGTAGTGCCATGGCCGTGTCTCAACGTGCTAGGAAGTGGCGTTTTGTCAGGAGTAGGTCTTTTGCTGGTATGGTGATTGATAGCGCATTCGCACATGAATTTGCACATTGGGCGCCGAGAAGCCCAGCCACGGCAAGCCATTGCGAGGCGGTTTTCTACGCCGGATCTGTCCTGCTGGCGCTTGAGCACCTCCGTAAGAGAGGCGCCTTCAGCGCCACACGGGGCACTGAACGGTCTCGCCGCTGGTCATAGCTTCGAGGTCTGCCTTGCAGACTTCCTTGCTATATGACCAAAGCTTGCGGATTGTGGCTGCATCTTCTCCTATCTGGAACTCCCGCCAGGTCACCAAGGGTGTCCTTGCAAATGTCACAATCGTCCCATCCGCTTGCTTGAAAGCTGCACCCGGAAGGATCGTGCTACGCATGAACTCCTCCAAGTTCTCAGCCTTCGGCATTCGATAGGTGAGGGATTCGAATGTGTTAATGCCGCTGGATTCCATCATGGAGGAAGTCAGACTCGGCCACATTAAACTTGACCGCAGCCTTCAAGAAGGCACTCGGCAGACTTGCGTTGGTGGTCATTGGACCTTTTTTGGGCTGGTCGTTCTGAGCCAAAGGTCGACTGCGGTCACTGTTGCAGTTCGACACCATGCTGCTCAATAAGCAACTGGCACAGTTCAACCTGAAAGGCAAGATATCTTGCCACTGCTCACATGTAACGGACTCGACCCTCGACTGTGATCGTCTAAAGCCCATCCNCAAAGTCGAAGCTGCCCAGCGCACCGCATCTGGGCTTGGCCATTGTAGGCTCGCCATCGGGGTCATCTTCCTTTGGAGGCAGGTGCAATTTGCTCGTAGGCAAAGCTCTCCTGGCCATCACAAACCGGAAGACCATACCCTCGGTGTCTTCCAGGGCAGATGCCATCAGAGCTTCTGCCTCGCCAACCACAGCCAAACCTTCTTTCAGCTGCCTCTTGGCTTCTCTCTCATCCTCTGACTTGTCATACTCCGTGTCCTGGTCCGAGTCCTGCCCGAAGAACACTGCCATCTCATCCGGCGAAACCACCGGCGGGTTCTCGGCCTCCTTCTTCACCGCCTCCAGATCTGGAAGACCTTTGTCGAAGCAGCCGTCCAGCATGTGCTCATCCACGGCCACGGGGTTCAAACCAAAGTCGCCCAAGCCAGTAGCAATCTCCTCGTCGGTGGCCAGGAACTCATCGGCATCTATCCCATCTACCTGCTCCCCTTTGTTCTTCAAAATGCTCTCACCTACAAGACCCCCAAGATCGCCTCCACGTCTCAGGAACAACAAGCTTCGCTCTTGTCCTCGAAGAGCCAGCATTTGTGCCTGGTGTTGCATTATCGAAGTCAGGGTAGCCTTCGCCCCGTGCCATCTAAGGATGGCCGTTTCAAAGGACGTCATGCCTGGATCCACTCCTTCTCTCAGAAGGGTCTGCAGACACAGCTTCACCTGGATAACATCCTGCTCCAGGGTTGACGGGGCTTCAAGAAACCCTGCTCCTCCCGGTCCAGGAAGTCTTCCCGTGAAATCATGACTCGTCCAGGCCACCCCATGACTTTCTATCAACAGGCCAACCAAGACGGACAGCCACTTGTCATGGCCTTTGTCCACTGCCAAAGTGGAACACATCCAGGCCCTGGCCCCTGATTTGCCCCTGAGAGCTTTGGATCGTAGTGCAATGATGTCCATGGATCCCCTCCGTCGAACCCACTCATACTTGCTGGTGCTCAGCTGGGAGCGAAAGAGCGAAGCTTAAAACAGAGGAAGTGAGAGACAAAAAAAACAAAACACGCCCGAAAAAGTTAATTTCAAACTTATAGTTTTGCATTATAAGGTTCCGTGGGGGTCTCTTCCAAAGCATTGAGGCGCAAGAAAAAACCTCAGAAAACACCCCAACGCAATAAGCTTTGTGTTGGGGTGTGTTGGGGGGTGCTTGTTTGACAAAATTTTGGGGCTCCCGCCCTTTTCAGAATCCCAACAGATACCTTGGAACCCCATTGTTTTTTGCGTATAAAATTTTCAAAGTTTTGCATTGATGTTTTCCAAAAAAAAATTAACCCTTCAAACTTTGAATTTAAATTTCACATTTTTAATTTCAATTTCATAATGATAATGTGGGCCAAAAAAATGATACAATCTAGTGGTGCTGCACCAGTACCAACATGTTGCCGTTGTTCATGTTTTTTTTATCCTGCTAAGTTTTCATGGCAAGGGGTGGCATGTTTTACTAACCATGGTGGTTCTGCAATAGTATCACCAAGGTGTTATAATAGTACAAGTAGTTTGTCACTGTGTGGAGTTCCTTTTTCTGAACAAAAACCAACAAAAAAGCAAAACAAATCAAAATCACAATGATGGTGCTGCAACAGTACCAAAAGATTGCATTAAATTGCTATTCGTATTTGGGGTAGAGGTAATCAATGATCAGCAGGGTGTTGTTGGAATAGTACTTACTACTACGGTGCTGCAACAGTACCAGCATGTTTTGAATTAGTGGTAAGATACAAAACGACCAGTTTGTGCAACTATAGGTGCTGCAATAGTACATGTGTTTTCTCATGAATGTGGCTCAATTTTTTTCTCGAAAAGAGGGGGGGGCAGGACGGAAAAAAAATCAAGACACAAAATGCTTCCAATGCAGCTGCATCAGCATGTAGCAGCAAGCGTGTGAGCATGTAGCCATGAAACAAAATTACCAAAAAATCAGCATGTAGCAGCGAACGTTTTTTTTTACCTGGATGTCCCTGAGCCTGCGCCTTCCCTCCGAAAATCACCTTAGAGAGGCTGAACTGGGAGCAGGGAGGACTTTTCATAGGGTACTTTTGCAGCACCCTTGCAATGACATAATTTTGCAAGTCTCGTTTCCAGCAAATACACTTTTATAGCAACCTTGGTATGAAGCATTGTTTTTGCAATTCTCCATTTCAAGCAAGGTACTTTTACAGCACCTTTGCCGGAGCAAAAAAAAATAGCATCTTCAAAAATTGGATGTTGTAAAATTTGCTGTCAGGTTCCATGGTCACTGGGCCATCGCGCAGCCAAGCAGCCAGCACAGACCTGAGATAGATGGGGTGGATGCTGCAAAAGTGCCAGGTTGTTGCAGGTGCTGAAAGAGTACCAGTACCACACATGCACGTACACATACATCTACATACATACATCACACAGGTGCTACAAGAGTATCGCAAAATGGGTTGGTGCTGTAAAAGTACCAATACCATTACCACGCATACACGTACACATACATCTACATACATACATCACACAGGTGCTGCAAGAGTATCGCAAAATGGGTTGGTGCTGGAAGAGTACCAATACCATTACCACACATACACGTACACATACATCCACTACATACATACATCACACAGGTGCTGCAAGAGTATCACAAAATGGGTTGGTGCTGGAAGAGTACCAAGACCATTACCACACACACTACACGTCACACGCACACCCACACACACACACACCACACAGGTGCCGCAAGAGTATCACAAAATGGGTTCGTGCTGGAAGAGTACCAAGACCATTACCACACATACACGTACACGTACATCTACATACATACATCACACAGGTGCTGCAAGAGTATCGCAAAATGGGTTGGTGCTGGAAGAGTACCAATACCATTACCACACATACACGTACACATACATCCACTACATACATACATCACACAGGTGCTGCAAGAGTATCACAAAATGGGTTGGTGCTGGAAGAGTACCAAGACCATTACCACACACACACACGCACACGCACACCCACACACACACACACCACACAGGTGCCGCAAGAGTATCACAAAATGGGTTCGTGCTGGAAGAGTACCAAGACCATTACCACACACACACACGCACACGCACACCCACACACACACACACCACACAGGTGCCGCAAGAGTATCACAAAATGGGTTCGTGCTGGAAGAGTACCAAGACCATTACCACACATACACGTACACGTACATCTACATACATACATCACACAGGTGCNGCCAATCACGTTTTTTTGGTACAGAAACTCAAAAACAAAATACGAATCACAATGATGCAAGAACACCAACATTTAGTTGAGGGATAACCTGTTGGGTACTGTTGCAGCACCCCAATGCCAATCACGTTTTTTTTTGGACAGAAACGCAAAAACAAAATACGAATCACAATGATGCAAGAACACTATCCATGTTGTCCAATGCTTTGCCAAGTACAGCTGTCAGAATACCCGGCCTGGTGTCGATTTTTTTTTCAGCCTTGCAAAAACCGAAAAATCAACAACATGCCATCAACAGTGAAAATGTGCAACACGATGCCATCAACATCAATATCGACAGTCCGACCAAGCAGAGTCCAGCGTGCCTTCTCTTCAGCGACCTTTGCTTTTTCCAATTGCTCCTGTTTGTTTTTCAACTCCTCATCTTTCTTTGCCATGGTGGAGCGTAGGCTATTCATCTTATTTCCAAAATCTTCTATGTTTCTTGCGGTGGTTGCATCGTGCTTCTTCTCCATCTGCTCCACATCATGCTGATGTGCCTTTTGCAGTTGCTGGAAGGCCTGTCGGTGCTGTTGGACCATTGCACCCAAAGCGTCACTATTGCGTTGATTCAAGGTAGCCACATGCTGGTCATACCTCTGGATCAACGCCCCAACGTGGTGCTCATGCTGGCTCTGGAGCTCCTTGACCTTCTCAGCATGCGTCTGCTCCAGCATCTTGACCTTCTCAGCATGCGTCTGCTCCAGCAACTCGAGCTTTGTCAGGGCCTTCGTGTGCGAGGTCTGAAGCTCGGCATGCTCCTGTTTCAGCTGCTTCATCAACCGCTCTTCACGAGCGATTTGAGCAGGTCGATTCGGCCGAGCTCCTCGTTTCACTGTGAACACTTCACCACCACCACCAGCAGCAGTATCAGGGCCAGCACTGCCACTGCTAGGACCACCTGGGTTCATGAATGCACCTGGCGCCATTGGTGACATCTGTGGTGCAGTCTGCATTGGTGGTGCCATCTGTGCCATCTGCATTGGTGGCGCCATCTGTGGTGCCGTCTGCATATGTGGCACCATCGGAGGTGCAGTCTGCATATGTGACGCCATCGGAGCTGGCATCTGCATTTGCTGCGGCATCACGGGCGCCATCCCTGGCATCATGGGTGGTGGCATGCCTGGCTGGTTCAGCGACTGCATCAGCGGGGGTGGTTGTGGTTTGGATGACCACTTTGGCGGATTCTTTGGCTCAGGCACCTTGGATTGCTTCGGCGTCTCCTCTTTCTGTTTTGGAATCGGCTTTGGATTGGCTTGCATCAGCTTGGGTGGCTGTGGCAAATTGACCTTCCGCCTCGGAGCTTCTCCACTGCCACTGGCCTGTGCTGTAGCGCCGGCCATCCCTTGCTTCGCCTTGGCCGTGCTTGCTTCCATGATTGGCGCTCACGGTTTTGTTAACCAAAAGTCAGAGCCGTTTTGAATACCTATGAGAACATTTGATGGGTATGTCTGTTTTGTGTTGTTTTTTGTCAAATTATGCCCTTGAATGCTTGTAAAACATTAGAATTGCAACTGGGGTGGTCTTAGATTGGTTTGTCACTCAACATATGCAATGGATTTGTTTTTGATCATTGACGCTGTTTTTTTTCAACCATGTGAGCCCCTGCCAATCTTGAACCACAATGGCAATTGCATGTCATGTTTGTCATAACGTGCTTTTGCAGCACCCAAGCATGAGGTACTTTTATCAGCACCTGCAAGGGAACATTTCAACGAACATTTTTTTGCGTAACATCATGAAGAAAAATTGAACAAGTGCCATGAACCCTTTTCAAAATGCTGCCAATCAATCAGAAACACAATGGCAATTCTCTGTCATGTTTGGCATGGGGTGCTCTTGCAGCACCTGCGCAACTTTAGGTACTTTTTGCAGCACCTGCTAACATTGAACATCAAGTCACAAATTGTTTCATTGTTTTTCCAAACCAACCAGAGGCTGAGGTGTCAGCATTCTAAACTTCTCAGCCGACAAGACTCTCCAAGAACCTGAGCAATTGCAAAGTACCAGAATAGTTGAAAAACACACATCTACAATATCGAAAATTGAAATATACAACAATTCAACTTCAACAAAATGCAAATGTACTCTTGCAGCACATTTGGAAAATGAAGAAAAAACATTTCGGAACAGCTTGAACATACAATCATGGACGTCATATCGTAACCATTCAGAATCTCTCACGCTTGACAATGATTTTGTTGCTGACGCACAATGTTGGTTATTTCATCCAGCATGTGAGACTTGCAGTCCGAACCCCATCGGCCACAGAAGGCAAGAAATTAGCATTGCCATCCACATCTACAACATGCTGCAATGTCTACAATAAGAACGCTCAAATCGTGCTGTACAAAGCGCAATTCATCTTGACCCATGTTTGGTGCATCATGGCCACATCCCTGTTGACAACAAGTGTGCCTTTCTAGCAGCAATTTGTCGATTGACTACTGCGCTGTGTTGTTCCTTGTAGAATGCATACAAGCAAGGCACAGGGCACGAAGGTGATTTGCTGACTTGCGCAACTTTCCACCCAAAAGAAGCCAAGCGTGTTTTGATGGTGCGTGCGCAATTTGCAATGCCATCCTTTTTTTCCGACTCTGTCCATGAAGCAAGGGCTGGGAAATCCGTGGAGCCCAAACTCAGGAAATCTGAGCGAAACTCTGGGCAGGACGGACTTTGCACCTCAAATTTGATCCCTGAGTTCTTCGGCATCACTTTCAACTTCACCCAGCCAGTGCTTTTCCGCAGTGGCCTGCGGTGAGGCTGAATCACGGCAGTGGCCCTGGCCTTGGCTTTTGCCTTGGCTTTTGCCTTGGCCTTTGCCAATGGGGCCACTGGAGGCGCCACTGGAAAAGGAACACTGGCAGCAGGAGCAGCGGGCGCACCCCCATATGCTGACAAACCAGCAAGGAAGGCAAAGTTGCGAAATGAGGGTGGGGTGGAAGTATCGCCACTGCTTGAACTTGCCAGTGCCATTGTCAGCCAGCCAAACAACTGAGACTGCAAGAAACAAAGGCACTAACAACAGAAAAACACTTGGGCAGAAACAAAGAGTTGCGGCGGAAAAGAATCATTCCTGGTACTATTTCAGCACCATGACACTAATGATCTGCAACTAGAAACTCAAACACCACTGTAAATACCAAAACCATATTTTTCAATCACACTCCGGCACGCCTGGCAGGATGAACTTGTGCATAAAGAGCTGGAAACCTCGGTATTTATAAACCATGTCGGCCTATACAGGGTTGTTGTGCATCTGCTTGGTTCACAAATGGCAGTGTCACATCTAGCTAACTTTTTTCCAAGCTTCGACCCATATCAAATCATTCTATTTCAAACCGCTGGATACCAACATCATGTCCAGCACTCTTGCCAGCATTGGAACCGGCACAGAATTTCCAGCCATGCGACGAAGCTGACGGTCTGACAAGAATTGACTGTAGTTTCCCATTCGAGTCATAGACACACCTTGTAAGGCAAGGCATTCAGATGTAGACATTTTTCGCTCGAGCCACGATAACCAATGTCCGCAGGATGCCGCTCTGGTCACAGTCAAACACCTCCAGCATCATGTGGGGCACTGTCCCAGAAATATCACACACATAGTGATGTTTCTTTGGGTCATGGCCTTTCTTCAAAATCTTCGCGGTAATCGTCCGGACATTGCTGGCCTCTGTTTTATTCAAAGAATTGTATCCAAGTTGTGCTTCGTTTTGTGTGTTCTTTTTGAAAAAAGTGGTCAATGGCAGCTTGTCAACGGGTTCCGGCCATCTGAACGGGCATTTCAAGGATGACTTCAGAATTCCACAAATGAAGACTCGTTCACGATGTTGCGGTATGTACCCGACTGTGGAATTTTCAAGAATTTTCCACTCAACCTCATAGATCTTGAAGGACAAGAGCACTTGCAATATAATCTGCAAGATGTCTTTGTGTTGTTGGGCAAAATTGCCGACATTTTCTAGAACAAAGGCCTTGGGTTTGTGCAGCCAAAGCCATTTCAAAAGCCAGAAAATCACCAAACCACGTCCCAGGTCATCTGCAACTCCTTGATTTTTTCCAGCTTTGCTGTATGGTTGGCATGGAAACCCACTCATGAATAAATCACATTTGGGTGATTGCAAGAACGCATTGGTACAACAATCCTCGAAGACCCGAAAGTGTGCATGCATCAAAGCTGAGAGTGCTCTGATCTTTGGGTCCAATTCACAGGCAAAGGCTGACACAAAGTCAACCTTCAACATCTCTAAGGCCAACAAGTCCGAATTGTAACCGGAACAGGCCGAACCCACCACGATTTTCCCTTGGCGTGCTGGACCTGCCATTGGAACCAAAGATTGGACCCCCATGACAAAAGCCAATATTTTGGCAAGTGCATGATCACGTGGAGCTCGGGGCACGTGTGTTTCATGAGCGGGCCTCTTTAAGGCTTTGCGGACTCCACGACAAGGCTGTGGCATCTCAAATCTTACTATGAAAAATTTCAGTGACCATGCAGTCTTGAACCCAAATTTCAATGATTATTGCCATGCCATTCTGCTTAAAATCCTGACAGTGATCCAAGTCACCAGAAACACAAAAAATAAAGAATTTGCCATGATGTTTGGGTGTAAGCTTGTTGCTATCACTTGGATATGTTTGAATGGTACTTTGCAGCACCAACTTTGGTACTTTGCAGCACCAACTTTGCAATCACTTGGATATGTTTGAATGGTACTTTGCAGCACCAACCCTAATTCTCATGGAAACACATTGGTCGACTTCAACCCGTAGGGAAAGTTGACCATTTTTTCCATTGAGGCTGAAACTAAGTGCTGGCTGTCGTTCTCCAACCTTGCAATGCAATTGGATCGGCAACCCTTCCAGAAAAATGCGATTGACAGTGTTGCTTGCCATGGCTCACTAGCAATACGCACCTTTTTTGATCCAGTCCCATTGCGACACTGATCTAGTCTTTGCCTCAAGCCCGATTCTGGGGTGAACGAACAAAATTACACTGACAACCAGCATCAGTATCATCAGTATCATCAGTATCATCAGTATGATGATGAAGCAATCAACTAAAAACTAAACATCATATTCAGGCGAAGCATGTTGTCTTCCTTCTTCCCTGGCAATAGCAGAAAGTGGTTTCTGCCAAATGCCGTGATTTTCGGCTGCAGGGTACCATAATTTGGTTTAATGTTTGAAAATAAACCGCCTACAGCAATCTTGGATCACCGGGCCTCAAGCCTGCAATTAAACAGCAGTCTGACTATGAACATTTGTACTTTAGTTTCAAAGTTTCCCAGGCTTTGGCGGCAGGCGAGGCATTTTTGCCTTCATTTTTTCAATCAAGCTTTTCTTGATTGAATCCCAAAAGGCCACTCAGATACATCAGTCATTTCAGGAACCGAGACCGGCAAGGGCGGCCATGATGTTCTGTTCAGTCGTGCCAGCACTCTTGTCTTTCGGCTTTGCTTCTTTTGGTTCCTTTGGTTCCTTTGGTTCCTTGGGTTCCTTGGGTTCCTTGGGCTCCTTGCCCTTGCCCTTGCCTTTCTTTCCTTTTGATTTCCCTTTCCCTGGTTTCTCTTCGATCTTCAGCAATGCTGCCAGCTCTGAGTTGTAGAGCTCAGAGGCAGGGTTTGCGAATTCCTTCCATGTCAACCTGACCAATTCTGCAGCAAAGACTTGTGCTGCCGTGTCTGACAAGCATGACCCTATGTAAGGGACTTTGCACTTCAAAGAAGCGAGTGCAAAGTTCACATCCATGCAGGTGCAGTCATACACCCCACCCAGTTCAAACGAATGGATGATTTCATGGAAAAAAGCACTTGGGAGAGCATGATAAAGGGCTGGCACGTTGTTGTTCTCCAATGCTGGCAATGGCTCTGCTTCTTGACAAGCACCTCCTGCGAGTACCTTGCCATCGCCCAACATCTCTTCCTTGAGATCTTTGGAAACCAACAAGCACTCAGGGTACGGACTCACCTGAATTGGCCCAATGAGGCTTCCATGCGTAGACCCTGCATAGACCAATCGGTCCCGGTCCTGTAGATTCAGTCCTTCCCTGCTGAAGACATGCATGCCCTCCACCTGGGGAATTTGGCCACGGTGCAAGGACTTGCGGGCTCGATAGCACACTTGGTAGGTGGTCTTGGTCTTTGGCAAGGCGGCCCCGTCAGGACTGACAATGCACTTGCCCATCTGCGTGTCCAGGCTCCTGAATCCATCAAGCATGAAGACCAAACATTGATCACCAAGGTCTTCTTGCTCGTGCGCTTGCAATGAAGCTTGCACGTTGCACTTGGCCAACTTGGCTTGGAAAGCAGGCACTCTGCAGTTGGGTTGCGCAGAAGACTCGCCGGCCGACTTTGAGTCATACCAGATGCACCAATGCTTCTCACTGCGCACCGGGAACTTCGGAAGCAATGTTCCTTTGAGCACTTCCGTGGTCTTTGTGACTGATTCACCACTGGACGTGACAAACGTCACAAACCTAGCAATGTATTCCTTGACCACAGTCAGGTGTGCTTGGAGGTCTGCATTGCTCTCTGCCAAGATCTCTGCATCACCCACCAAGTCTTCCAATGTGGGCATGCGGTGTTCGTCCTCACCCTCGGTGTCTTTGACGACTGCTTTCCCACCAGGTCCATGCGCTTCATCATCAATCGCTCCCAAGATTTCATTGGTCATGCTCAAAAGTTTTTCATTGGCCATGACATCATCAATCTGTCCACTCCCTTTGAGGATTTGTTTCAAGTGGCTGTCCAAAGTGCCATTGAAGATGCACTTGAAAAAGTTAACCGCTTTCACTTCACTGTCCAGGAGTTGTCCTTGCCAGGACAGGTCAGCGCTCTCCTTGGGGCTTCCGCACCAACTTCTGAAAGTTGGGTGGTCGATCATACTGCCAAGCATTTGGCGGAATTCATCTCGGGCCAACTTCGAGCCAACATTGGTCAGGAAGTGGTTCAGCATCTCGAGTTTGCAAATGGAGAGCGCAATGAAGCCAGAAGATCCAGAGGTGCCTTTGAGACATCTGGTCGTGAAATCTTGGACGCCATGCTCCGTCAAGTCGTTCTCCAAGCTGTCAGTGATGCACCTCACAATCCATAGCATCTGTTCACGGCTGTTGGCCTTCATGACAATCAGGTTCAAGGAACACATGTTGTTGAAGGGACTGCTCTTGCCATTCCGCTCAAAGTCCTGACAGTGATCAAAGTCACCACAAAAACAGCAAAATTGCCATCGCTTGAAGATGCTTGAACGGTACTTTCCAGCACCAACTTTGGTACTTTGCAGCACCAACTTTGGTACTTTGCAGCACCAACTTTGGTACTTTGCAGCACCAGCGGTAGTACTTTGCAGCACCAATTGCGACATGATGTCAGCCATCACCGCAGGCCTTCATGATCAAATCAATGATCTGCGGCGACAACAGGCGATTGTGGACCTTCATGGCCATGTCGACAAAGCTGAAGGTGACCCGCTCACTGAACTTGGAGTCCACCTGGGCCACGCGCTCTTGGAAGCGGGCTGCCAGCTCTGAATTGGAAATGTCTCGGTTTCCATGATTTTTCAGCAAGTCCCTGTAGGCAACCAATTCCAATATGCGTTGCAGAACGTCTCGGGACAACGCCTCAAAATCTGCGACCGTAGCCTCTCGAAGATTGATGGACCGCCAGTAGCGATCTTCACTTTTCTGCACTTCAATGATTGCAGTGCATCGAAGACAGCACTCACGCCATTCTTGCAACTCCTCTTCTTCAACCTCTGGATCTTCAATCCTTTCAGCAATCCGAAGGATCATTGCATGCAATGGTTCTTCTGGGCAGAGCATCTCCCAATTTCCTTTTGTTGCTGCCAAGGAGTGAGCAGGGTCAGCAACATGACAAACAAAGGTCTCTGGTTTCGGTTTTCTGAACCTGGACTCTTTGATGATGGAGATGGAACGCTCCGCCAATGGCACCCCAGGCTGGCTCAAGTGGGTGAGCTTCAACCAAAACACATTGAAGCCACAATCATACATCCCAGTTGCAGCCAAACATTTGGCCGCATCACTGTCCTTGAAAGCCGCCTGGCGCAAGTTTTGTTGAAGCAGTGGCTCTACAACATGTTAGCTACGAGACCACCCGCAGGCCCATTGTATCAAGAATATTGCTGGATCGGATTTCATCTCTTTTATTCTATTTCCTCTGTTGTACTGGTTTTTTGGATGTCTTGAATTTCAAAAAATGTCAAACTTTCACCCTTGAATGCTTTTCGAATAGTACTTCCATTACATGTAGGTGCTGCAACAGTACCAACATGATTTCAATTTTTGGATGCGTTCTAAACAGTGGTACGGTCGTTGGCGCTGCAGTGGCACAACTAGGGTGCTGCAGTGACACAACTAGGGTGCGGCAAACTTACTTGCCCTTTAATAGGGTACTTTTGCAGCACCGTTGCAATGAACAATCAATGACATCCAACAATATGAACCACTGGTTTGCAATTCTCGTTTCCAGCAAAATACTTTGACAACACTGCTGTTTAAAAAAAGAACATCTTGAAACATTGGATGATTTTGCCAAGGTATAAATCCTTCACTGGGCCACCACGCAGCCAAACAGCCAGCGCAGACCTGACATTGCTTTGGTGGATGGAGGCACGAAACTTTTCAGGTTCCAAAAGTACCAGGTTGCTGCAGAAATGCCACACATACACATACATCTACATACATACATCATGCAGGTGCTGCAACAGTACCAGTACCACGCATACACATACGCACATTACAATACGTACGATATTATACGATACGATAGATTGCGTAACATTACATTATACATTACATTGGAAGCACCAGTTTTTTTACCTGGGCCTTTTCAGAAGCCACAACGGAAGCCAAATCAGAAGCCTTGCCGGGGGGCCTTGCGGGAGCCCTTGGACCTGGAGTGTGTCGTTTTTTCTCAATTTTGCCATTCCTACCAGATTAAGACTCTTTCCTTTCTTGCTTTTCTCTTGGTCCTGCGTCCCCTTTTTTTTTCTTTCGGTGCTGCAATAGCACCAGGGTGCTGCAATAGCACCAGCGTGCTGCAATAGCACCAGGGTGCTGCAATAGCACACGGTGCAGTGCTGCAACAGTACTGCACCCGGTACAGTGCTGCAAGAGTACTGCCATAAAAGGAACCATGGTGCTGCCAGAGTACCAGGTTCCGAACTACTACAGTGCTGCAAGAGTACTGTAGGAAAAGGTGCTGCAATAGTACCCTTATACAAGTACTCCTCCAAACCCCTTCTGAAAATTAAGGACATTTGCGTTTGACGGTCTGCGCAAGGCTCGACCAACAGGCAGGCCTCGTACTGTGGCGGGTAGTGGTCTCCTCATGTGCCATTTCATCACAATCAATGATGTTGAACTCATGAAAGTTAGTTCTTTTGTAGTCACTAGATCGGTGATGGTTGGTGTTCTATTTGCTTTGCATTTTGTACTCTAGTCCCCCTTAATTTGCACGACTTGTTTTACCATGGTGGCTCTGTGATGGTATCACCAAGGTGCTGCAATAGCACCAGTAGTTTTTCACTTTGGGCAGTTCTTTTTTTCCTTGCAGGCAGGGGCATGGAGGCAAATCTGACTAAGAGCATCATGATTAAAAAATGCCCAATGCTTCCAACTTGAACCACATTTTTGGACATCCCTGCATCATTTTTCCAGCTGTTGGATTTTCTTTGGGTGTTCTATTGTGTCAAAATAAGACAGTTGTAGCAGTGAACACTTGTAGCGGCAAGGCTGCATGCAGCTCAATTTGTGCCTGGGGTGTTTGCTTGGGCCCTGAGCTATAGAGTTGTTGAGATGTTGAGTGAGTTGAACATTAGTGATCTATATTATTCTCTCAAGACGTGCGGAAGGTTGTACTTGTTGACGTTGTATGTCTTTCTTTGGAGCTGCAAAGCGCCATTGCCCGCAGTTTGTTTTGCTCAATTCAATCAACAGGCATCTAGGGGAGATGATACCTGGATTTGCAACGCGGTTGGATGGTTCTGTGAAGACCCATTTTCAACGCCAGCACGTCTGCACAAAAGATGAACCTGATGTGAAAGCCTTGACGGCGTCCAAGTCTCAATGCGGTCCCTGGGAAAGAAATCATGAGAAGTGGCAAAAGAAAACATTGCTTCCTGTAATCAACATCTCCTGGCTGACCAAGGGAGAAAATGGTTGTTTGGGGTGTGTCGTTTGCAAGTTAGCGAAAAAACAGAACGAGTACGGATGGTTTGAGATCAAGGAGCAGGGGGTGAATTTTTCAAATGTGAAGAGGCATCAAACTTCTGAGCAACATCTGGAAGCTTTGGCAGACCTGGGTCTCATTAGTGAGGTCAGTGATCACAAGTTGCCTGCCCCGTCCATTGAATCCTTTCAGCGAGTTGCCAAGGGTAGGTTGAAAGGCCCAATCGCCTTGCAACATGGCGAGGTAGAAGTGGGAGGGAGGAAAAAAATCACATGTATGGTGAGATGTTTGTCAGAAGCCATGTTCCAGCTGGACCGAAAATTTTTGGCTTCTGCAGGGACGATCACCTTGCACATGGACGTTCGCCAGTTGAAGCTCCTTGTTCGCTTTCGGGCCAGCAACAAAGATTTGGAATGGAAAAAAGGTATCTTGGGAATTGCAGAGCTGCCACGGACGACCAGTACTTGCTTGGAAGAGGGATTGAAAGGCATCCTTCGCACTTTCTGTACAAGCCCTTTCAATGCTGGTGAAGTGGACCAGGCACTGTATGCCAACATCCTGCGGTGCACCGAAATTTTGGATATGGATGCAGCTGCAGATGAACAATGCTCTGCACGGGAACTCCGCAAAGATCTTTTAACCAGCGTGAAGGTGGTCATGAAGGATAAAGCACATGCCAGCCGCAGAGTATTGAGCAGACCATGGAATGTCATTCCTGCTTTGGATGAAGCATGGTCAATGTTTGTCGGGGACTCCAGCAGTGTTGTGAGGATGATTCAAAAAAGCGACGTCCTTTCCAAAAAATTCCATGAGTACTGCCAGGCTGCAAGCTCGGCTCCGGTCAGTTCCAAAAACATCAAGAACCTTCAGTTCAAAAAACAACGCTTCGACAGCGTGGCCAAGCCGTTGGGGCGAGGAATTCTGTTTTTTGAAGCTTTGTTGGCCACTGCCATTTGGGCAACCGTCCACCTTCGTGGATCTGACGCTTGCAAAGATGCAGAAGCATTTTTGACCTGGATAGACGTGCGCCGCATGATTCTTTTGGCAATGGCAGCCGACTGTGCTGACTCAGCGCTTGGTCTGGTGCGGTCATTTGACTCGGAGCAATCTGACCCTGCAAACACGATGTTGGAGTCTGAACGTTTCTTGAGTGAACTTCATTATATGTTCAACCAAGGCAGTGTCCTGAGAGCAGAAGGATACACCAAACACATGCTTGAGCAGCTCCAGCGGCCCCGGGGTTTTTTGTTGAAGTCTGAACCGAAGAGTATTGGTGGGCCTGGCAAAATCACCCATGCACTTTTAGCAGAATGCTTGGCCCAAATGAGGCTGTACACCAGCCTCGCACTGGAGGTTGTGAATTCAGAGTTTCCACAATTTGAGATCATCAGCTCATTCCGTTTGTTTGATTTGGCTGGGAGAAGTGATCCTGCAAAAGTCATGGAGCAAGCAAACCGTCTGTGTCAAGTATTCCAAGTCTCCAACAATGATTTTTTGCAGCAATTCTGGGACCACCAAGCCGTGGCTATGAATGAATTGACCGCTCACGGCCTTAGCAATGCAGACGCATGGGTGACTGCTGTGAGGAAAACGTCGTCGAGGTCTTCCATCAGAAAAAATCATCCAAGTGATGCCTTGACGTCCATCCTGATGCGGTACCTTGCACATCATGGATGCTGCACCTCTGGGGTTGAGCAAGCCTTCTCCAAATTGCAAAATCAATTTCCAGCTGCAAGGGATCACATGTCAAGTGACCTGTATCTTGCTGAATCAAAGATTGTCATCGATTGGCAAGACTCTCAAGCAGAATCAATTTTTGCAGTGGCACAGCAATGCTGGACCCTTTGGTTCGGAAAGCCATGGGCATCATGTAGCGCTCGGTTGGATTCGGGTGTACCACGCAAACGTTTGGATGGTTCAGAGGCTTCTTTTGCAGCGAAACAGCACAAACATATGCATGAGATAGAGACTGTTTTGCCAAGCGTGGTCCGGGCATGCACTGAGTCACAAGGCATGCCAATACTTATGGATGCCGAGAAGGAAAAGATTGAGAAGGAGATCAATTTCCAGAAATCAAAACACATGCGGTCACAATTGGAGGCATACTTAGACGGTGTGCTGCTGGAAAATGAAATCCCAGAGGGATTGCGAGAAGCAGCTGTATCATTCAGACAAAAGCAGACTGCCAACAGTGATCAACGCAAGGCCAATGAAGCACGACTCATCAGCGTCATGACCCCACAGCCTCCTGATGTGAATTTTGCTTCAGCCAAGATCTTCTTGCAGGACCCGGTGTGGGCCCAAAAACTGCCTAGAACCTTGAGTTTCGTAGCTGATGTTTGGAGGGCTGACGTATGGGTAGTTACAGACCCTGCCAATCCGGATCTGGTTGTGATTTGGCATGCAGCATTGAAAGGAGGGCATGTGGTGAGTTTGGACTTTGTGTGCACCAAAGGTGCAGCTGGCATATCATTTACTTATGGGGCTGCTGTCCGAACAAAGAGAAGTGTCTTTGTGGATCCGGACTTTGCAAATCAGTTTCCGGAGGTGGCATCAGCTGTCAGGCGAGTCACAAACATGCCTCATTCAAAATGGAAACTTTTGGCTTCATGGCAAGAATTTGCTCGCAGCACTGACGTGGTAGCTGGTAGCCATTTGCCAGTGAGACACCGCAGAGACATGGAAGTCATTGCCCTGACCACAGAGCGAATTGCCACTGCATTGAATCGGAAAAATGCTTGCACCAAGGAAAAGTTTTTCATGGCCATAGTGCGTGTGGCATGCAGCAAAAGACAGATTTGTGGCACTTAATTCAGCATGACTCGACGTACAATATAGAATTTGTTGAATTTAGCCGCGGGGTGAAAACAAAATCAGCCCCGGGATGTCGAATTGATGTGAGTGCTGCAAGGGTAAAAACATGAGCGCTGAGTTTCTTGGACCTGAATTCGTTGCCTGTGTGTGCTGCAAAAGCACCAAAATAATAATTGTGCTGCTGGCAAATGATGAACTTGTTGGATCTGAGGTTTGAAAGTTAGCAACCAGCAGCTTGTGGCATGCAGGGGGCCTTGCAACAAACGAAGACAACACAAAGAGGCAAACGTTGAATGCAAAACATTGAACTGGAAAATATATACCTTGAAAATATTGGCCTTGTTGAAATAGTTGCGGGCTCAAGAGTGTGGCGTGATTCTTGTTTTCCTGCACCCAGTATGGCAGCAGCAGTGTGGGAGTGCCACGTGACTTACAGTGACAAGATTCCTCGGGGTGAGACCTTGAACATGATTCGCTGGAGCCCCTGCGCCATGCACCAAAATCAGATCTGCACGCATGTGTCATGGCTTGGACCCCCAAAATGGCAGGTGTATCAGATACACCTGGCTTTG